>JASAMX010018826.1:0-26320 GCA_030248175.1 Microlaimidae sp. YZB2_3 | reverse complement strand
AAATGACAACAAAAGCGAAATTTAAGAAAAACTAGGCCTAAATAGCTTAAAACGCGTTAAAATAGGCTAAAAAATGCAAAAAATAGCAAAAATAGATTAAATATGCGCCATAACTTTTTAAATTTTTTACATTTTTCTTTTGGAAAAAGTGGGCACAGCAACAACAATAAGTAATTACGGAGGGGAGGGGGGGGGGCATTTCCAGACCGTGCACAGATCTGGTCATCTATACTAGCCATTATTGACTTACGTCTGTTGGCTGCGTTGGCGGGTCGCTTCCTCTCCGCGCGGCACCATTCCTGCTTCTCCTCGTCAAATACTTTTTTCGTCGCCGCGGATCTTCCCCCGCTCGGGACTTCCCACTCCCCGGCGGAGGCGGGTGCCCCCGGGGGGACGGCCCCCACCCCCGTGGCCAGCGTCGCCGCGTTTAGCTCCGCGCTGTTGCGGGAGCCCCGACTCCTTCGCTCGTAGTTCCGCCGACCGCCTCGATGCCTTTGGGTGGTTCCGGGCTCCTCTGACCTAAAAGTTATAGTTTATAACGATTTAATATTCTATCTCTTAAATAAGTTAATGCAATTATTCTAAACTATTAGCTATTGCAGTTTGGTTAGATTTGTGTTAGAAATTGATGTTTTTAGTATAAAAGTTAAGTTAATAAAAAATTAAATTTTTGCGGGGAGGGTGATCGAAAATTGTTTTTGGAACGCAATTAAATTTTGAGGCAAGGGGCAATACATTTTGTGGGACGGCAAAAGATTCTTAAGTATGAAAAATAGCGATTTTTGGAATACGAGATCTCGCGAAATACAGAAATATTTCCATAAAAATTAATATGAGTATTAAAAAGACTGAAATACCACGATTATAAAGTGCACATTCATTATATTATTGGTAGTAGTTGAAATAATTGATATTAAAAATTAAATTGCAACAAAATTTTTTTAAAACCCTTAAAAATATTTACTCAGGATTTATTAGAAAAAATACTTTCAATAAAAAGGCACCGTTACTCTTTTTCACGTACGTAAAAATGAATAAAAACATTTTTGTATTTATGGTTTAATATACAATTTTCCGTAAAAAATAGGGGTTAATTTCTTCAAAATAGCGGCGAAACATGAATTTAATTTAATTTGGTCAAATTTAAAGCTCCAAATAGTATGTTTTTATTGAAATAATAATGATTTTTAAATTGCCATGATAGCTATCGTGCTGTTAATCTGTTGTGTGTATGCATATTTCGGATTTAATAAAGGCCGTGGGTTTATGAACCTTTTTTAGAAAACTAAGCATATGGTGACATGTATGTGGCGCAGTCGGATAGAACCGTTCCCGTCTGTCACTGTTAGAATTTTTGAGATTGAGGTCGAGGTATCGATTTCCAATGTGATCTTATTTTCATTGCCACATTTTTTATTACATATTAATATTAATTTTATTTATTATAATTTTTTAATGAATCAAAACAAAAAAAAATATTTGTAAATATTTACACCGCGTTTTGTTTTATACTTTTTGCCGTTAATTCGAATTTTAAAATATAATAATGCTGTATAATTACCATAAATAATAAAATACACATTTTGTACAATAATAAAATGCATTTATGTAAACGAAAAAATAATTTTTGTTCTGTATTTCAACTGGTTTTTTTATTGAACGCTGTGAAGTGAAAACTGTCCGGAGAACTTTAAACTTTAAGAATAGAGGGGGGGGGTCACTTCACTTACTTTTTTTATTACCCATGGCTTCAACATGAATTTGGGGAGGCGGGACTTAAACCCAAAAATAAATTCTATAAGTTAGCAACAGGAGCATCTACTTTTAAAGGGAAAAGAATTTTCAAAAACTATTGTTTCCGACAACGAGTTAGATTTACAATTATACCCAGAAAAGGCTAAGAATTCAAAAGAGGAATGAGAAGTTTTTTGCGTTCGAAATAATATAAAAAACGATCTAAAATTACACCCACAAGGGGCATTGGGCGTTGGAAACGATCATTTTGGACGTTGGACGTCGTTTTTTAGAAAGTCTTTACTACTCACGATTAGTTCTAAAATGAAATTCGTCGAGTCAATATAAGTAACGTGTTCCAAATGACGAATTCTTACTTTTTCAGACTGGGTGCGGGTTCCTCCGGTGGCGGGGGCGGGGGTACGCGGGCTGGTTCCTCACATGGCGGTGTCGGGGAGCCCTGGGCTACCTTCTTCCGGTTCTTCTTCTGGCCTTTAGGCGCCCTAACGGGGCTTTCCTCGTCCTCGCTGTCTTCGCCGTCTAAAAGCAGGAAAACACGTCTTAATTACTGCCGTTGTAAGATGCTTCAAAAATTCAACGCCTTGTAAACGCGAGTTTTGAAATACAAAAGCGACCGAAAAATTTTGAGGGGTATCCTCCAGAAGCCTCCTAATTATTACTGGGACCCCAAAATTTTAAAAAGGGGTTCAGGATTTTCTTTGGGGCGGGTGGAGATTTTTTGTGATTTAGGTCGACGGAGCCTTGGGAACTTGGAGCTGGAACTTGGAGCCAAAAATAGGGAACTTGGAGCCGAAAATAAAAATAGCTAGAACGTTTACCTAAGCCTAAGCAAAGCCTAAATCTAATTCCAAACCAATTTTTTTCTCAAAGGCTCTAAGTTCCTATTGCTCGTAGCTTCAAGTTCCCAAAAATTTGCGATGGCTCCTAGTTCCTAGCTTAAGGATCATAGGTGAGAAAGGGGGGGGGGCAGGATGGGGTTCACCCCCCTAGCCTCGAAATTTTGGGGGCCCCCTGAGACGAAAATCTAGGGCCCCCCCTGCCCCCAAATTTCCGAATTTTTTACCCCTGACCCCCCTCTAGATTTTGAAATCTGACCCCCCCCTCCCCCTTCGGGAAAATTTTAGGTACCTTTTTTATACTAAATTTTCTTCCAAAAACGTGAATTTTCATCACATATTCATGCTTTTACACCCTTTTTATACATGAATATGGCTTTTTATTCAATAAAATGTAGTATTATCCTATAAAAAGAACAATTTTTAAAGTTATTATGGTTTAAAACTGTTTTGCTTTGGACACCGGACACCACCTGACCCCCTCTAGATTTCAAAATTTCGCACCCCGGGTCGACCCCCCTAAAAAGCTAGGGGGGATTCGATTTACCCCCGGTTACTACCCCCCCTAGCTTCCCCGACCGTGCTCACCTATGTTAAGGATTTAAAAACCCCGTACCGTTTTTTGTCATTCGATAAGGTACTGAGTACTGACTGAGGCTAGGAATTACAGGTATTTGTAAAGATTGTTTTTCTTTCTCATTAAAAAATTGCTTTATTTGGCGTTGTATTTCTAAACGTCACACTGACAGCAGCTTGAAACAAAATCAGAAGGAATACTTCCTAACATTCAGTATCAGATGGGAGCCGAACGACCAAACGTTTAAAAATATTTTGAATACAAAACATTATTATTATTATTAATGATAAATCATAACTCATAACTCATCATAATATATCATAACTTTAAGCTTATTTTAGGGTTATTTTGGCTGACAACTACGTTTCATATTTTGTTCTGGCACGCTATTGAACGAAGATCTAAATCTACTATATAAACCGGAATGTACTGGCGCATACAGGAGCATGGACCGGGACGCTAAGGGGGGGGGGGGGGGGGGGGGGGGACCGGCAGTTAAAAGGGGGGGGGGGGGGGGGGGGGGTTTCCCTACCCCCCTCGGGGTTGTGGGGGGGGGGGGGGCAGACCAGTTTGAAATCCTGAGGGGGTCAGGTTTCCAAACCATGTGACCATGTGTAAGTTTTTTAGCACTAATATAGAATTTTATATACTAAAATATCGTCGCTGCTGTGACAAAAGTAGTCCAATGGCCATTTTTTTCAAAATACGTTTTTCTGCAGAAAACGGTACCTTTTGGCCTAAGGTACAATCTGGCAAAAACAGTCTAAACAGAAGACACTTCTATCAGAAGTTATGGGAGCGTGTCATAAATAGTCGACATTTTGGACAAAAGTCAGAAATAGTCCAATTGTTTGGCCTATAAATGAACACTTGACAAAAATAGTCCAAACGAAAAGACAGTTTTTGTCGATGTAGCTAAATAGACTTGGACTACTTTTAACTTTCTATTTTTATCTGTTTTTATGAATTTAAATTTAAAATTTAAGTACGATGATACCTTATTGAATTTGTTACCAAATTAGAAGCTTAGTCTACAATTTTGACAGGAATTTTTTTAAAATTTCAAGGGTTAACTACCTCACTATTCATTTTATACAAAATTTAATAGAAAAAAAATTTTTTAGAAAAAATTAAATAAACACATTAGTTGAAAACACAAGAACAAACAAACAAATTTAAAATTGTAAAATTTAATATAAAATCTTTCTCTTTTCTTTCATTTTTACAGTAGGGGTAAGAAAAAAAATGCTTCTAAAGTTTTTACCAAAAAATATTTTTTCTTAATATTTTTCAAAGCTGTCTTAATTAAATTCAAAACCAAGACTTTGCAAATAAAAGTCACTAATTTATAGTTCCCTACCATACATGGGCACGGGGGGGTTAACCCCCCCCCAAATTCTGAGAAGAGGGGTTTAACCCCTTCCCACTCAGAAGTGGGGGGAGGAGAAAAGGTTAACCCCCCATTTTTTAGAAAAATGAAGAAAAAAAATGTCTTTAAAATCACTTCTAACTGCCTCCAAACTTAAGTTTTGAGGTCAAAATTAATGTTTTAAGCAATAAAAAACTCAAAAATGCAATAAAAAGGGCTTTTTGACCTAAAATTATTGTTTTTCTTCTTTTTTTTTTTTTTCCAAAAAAGAGAAAAGAGATGAGCGAAATACACCAAAAAAAAAAAAATGGGGTGTTTTTCTTTCTTTGCTCTCACCCCCCCCCCCCAATTTGGGGTTTAACCCCCCCCCACTCCGGACCAACTTGCCCATTATGTTCCCTACGGTTCTTAAAACTTGGCAAAATTTTATCAAATCACAATTACTTTTTAAATTGAAAAACTATCCAAACAAGATTTTATAAATCAATAAATATGCAATCAATTTTGGGAAAATTAAATTAGAAATTGAAAAATTAATTTGAAATGAAACATTTTCTCCAAGTCCGTTTTTTAAGGATTTTTAATTAGCTTAGCAGGGTTGGGTTCGTTGTCAGAAAAAATTTTTGATGGAGAATAAGTGATCTCATAGAAAGACCCTGCGAGATTTGTTAATTTTTATTTGTGTATTTTTTGGTGTAATGATATACTTGTATCCAATTCTAATTTATGTCAACAACATTTTAAGCCATAATGTAGTGACGTAATTCTTAACTAGCCTACTACAGTCTCTCTCACTATTAACAATCTTGTTTGTTTTTTATCAACTTTTCACGAATATTATTTTTGAATCTATACAGTCATAAAAATCCATTTAGTTTAAAAATAGAAATTCAAGTTTGGCTTCTTACATAAATAACATTTCTCCATTTTTTATGCTAAATACTTCCAAAATGCCAGCTGATTTTTCTGTAACTGAATGCATAATATCGCATTTCATCTGGCTATAATTACATTTCAGATAATTTAGCGTTTTTATCTCAAATAAAAAAATGGTGTCATTTTGATCAAATATGTGCGCGCGCGCGCGCGCGTGTGTGTGTGTGTGTGTGTGTGTGTGTGTGTGTGTGTGTGTGTGTGTGTGTGTGTGTGTGTGTGTGTGTGTGTGTGTGTGTGTGTGTGCCAGACAAAATAGAAATCAACACTTAGCTGATCTTATGGTAACTGCAGTTTAGTGCAGCAGTTTTGGTCAATGAAATGCATTACATTTCATTTGGCTATTACCAGGTCTCCAATTAAGCCTGATTTTTTGAAAAGTTTTGCATTCAAGTTAACAACAAAGCAGCTATGTTGTTACCAGGCACAATCATAAACAAGTATCATCACAACAAAAAATACACAAACAAAAATTTAGAACCCTCTCAGAAGCCGTCCTTCTGTAGGAGACCTTCATGCAAGATTGTTTCTGACAACCTTGCGAAATGGAAATGCTATGATAAAAACGTTCTGTTGTCAATGTGCAATCTCAGAAAACGAAAAGTAAACAATTTAAACAAAGCTGAACGGTTAATCGCTTACTGACATAACTATTAAAATTAAAAGTCGTATTTGTTATACATAGTTGATTGATTGATTTATATGTAACTTATAAAATAATGCGGTTTTGATAGTTGTTAAACTTGGAGGACAAGTAATTGTGGTTTGAATAGATTTTGCAAAACTGAAAATGGCACTTAAAGAAAGTCGTTTTGATTTTTGATAACACCGCCTTAAAAAGTAAAAAATATTTTGGAAAAAAACGTTTTGAAATCAGTGGAACTTGTTTTTTTAACAATGAAAGTGAAAAAAGTTAAATTTTGCGTTATAGTTTGCATTATTGATGAAATTAATTTGTTTGTTTTTGTGTTTTTATTAACTGTGATTAAGTTCTTCTTCCTAAAAAAATTTTTCTATTGAATTTTGCATAAAATGAATAATGGGGTATTTAATCCCTGAAATTTCAAAAAAAATGCTCTCAAATTGCAGAATAATCTTCTAAATTCAGTAACAAATCCAATTAGGTATCATATTCTTCTATTTAGAATTTAAATACATAAAAACATATTAAAATAGATAGCTAAAAATAGTCCAAGTTTATTTAGGTACTGTGACAAAAATAGTCCAAAACCTTGATGACGTCATATCTCTTGAAAGGAACCTTCAGTTTTAATAAGCATTACACAACAAAGAGACTTCCTGGTGGTCCATGTAATATCCTAAATTTAGACAGCTCACTTTAAAACCTATAGACCAGTTCAAAAGTTTAAAATGGCCATAACTCAAAACTTTGTTTTTTGCATTGGACTATTTTCGTCATAACTGCGACGATATACAAAAGTACTGTTTTTCTACTAAAAAATCCGTGTTTGTGGCAGTAAATTTTGACCTAAATTTATTCCTAAAATTTTTCTCGGAAGGGAAAGAAGGAGGGTCGATTTAGAGTTCCAGAAGGGGGTAGGGTGTCAAAATTTAAAAATTTTGGGGGAGGGGCGGGGGAAGGGAGGCCCCCTAGATTTTTGTCTGGGGGGGAGTCCGAAATTTCGAGACTAGAAAGAGGGTGGACCGACCCCATCCTACCACCTCCCCCTACGCTCATGTATGACTGGCACGCTATTAGGCGCTTACCAATATATTCCAAATCGGCTTCGTCCAGCAGGTCTTCTTCGGGTATGGCCCGAGGGGCGGGTACGGGCGGGGTGGGCGGAGGGCTATTCTTTTTGTCGGCGGGTGACGGACTTCCGTCCAAATCTTCGTCGTTTTCGGGACTGTTCTCTTTCTGCTCATCTGATACGCCCCTTAAACAATGTTTACATTTTAATAATGGTAATTTCAAGGTTTTAATAATTCATGAAACATCTTTTCATGAACCATCTTAATTTTGGAGGTAACTATCATATTGAAATGTAAGTTTTACCAGATTAACCAAAGACGTGTCTAAGTATTAAGTCTAAGTTAAACATTAAGTCTAAATTATAACAGTTAAAACATACAGAATTTTAGAGTTTTCTATCATTGGGTGGCAGAAAGTTTATGCTAAATTCTTTTCTAAAATCTGGTAGCCACCTGGGTTTTTACCATTTATAGTAAAAAAAAACCGCTAGCAAGGGATATTTTTTGACCGGTGCTAGACATGCCAATTGCCAACCCCATGGCCTTTTGAAAACATAGAATGGAAAGTTCCCCATTTTTGTTTTCCAACGCACATAGAAGAAATATGGAAAAAAAGGAAAGGTCCCCTATCTAAATAAAGTAAGTATACAGAAAAAAACAAAAAGAAAGTGATATCTTACTGTTTGGCCGCCTTCTTGGCCTGTTTCTTGGCCTTCTTCTTCTCCTTCTGGCGCTGCTTAGCCTGGCGACGGCTGGCGGCTAGCTTCTCCTCCTGTCCACCCTGTAAAGGTGGGCGGCCCTGTGGCCTCCTCCGCCTGTCGGTTTTTCGCCGCCACCACTACCTCCATGCACTGCTTGCACTTCACCAGCAAATCCTAAATTATTCCGCAAAATAAAAACTCCTGGAGCCGCATTCATATAGTGCGGTTATTTTCGGAGTGGAAGGAAAATGGTAATACACTCTTAATGGCTGCGAGAACACTATAAACATAGGTATACCCCCGAAAATAAATATTCACCCTCCTCCGAGCTTGTGTAGGTCAGACCCCTTGTGACTATAAGCTCAACGTAGCCAATAAACAGTCGGAACTTTGATATTTTAAATCTCCTTAATGCGTGCGGCTCGGAGGACAGTGTCGCGAGTCGGTGACAATTAAAAACAACGATGTCCTTCATATACGTTTCACAAGATATTATTACTAATATAACTTTATAAAAGACGGGTGTAAAGTACATTAAAGTAAAAAACCGTTGTTGTTTACTGCTAGCTTATAATTAATGAGATGCATTATACAATTCCTCACACACCTTTTTATTACAATTCTTCACACACCTTTCATCTTTTTATAATATAAGCCTAGGTTTTTTTATGCCAAATCGACGCAACTGGCTCTGGCGCCTAGAATTTCCCGCTGACGCCTAAAATTTTGGGTCTAGGCGCCAGCGTGGCGCCTAGATCTTTAGCGATAAGCGTATTTTTTTAACAGTTTTTTAGTCAACTACACAAAAAAGAACACAAAAAATTTAAGGTTTCAAAAGAATAATTTTTAAAAGTTTCTTGCAATTCGCTTCGCTCAGCGCGTGATTGTGTTAATTTTTTTACAGTTTATTTATTTTTATGATATATAATAATATTTAGGTAATAGTTTTAACTACTTACATTTTTTACTTAAAAAACCTATTTAAAATAAAAATCTAAAAACACCCAATTATTAAAATTTAGTTTTGATTAAAACATGAAAATAACTTCTGATAAAATTCTTATTTGCTTCCAGGGTTATTGCAAAAATTTTCAAATTTTTAAAAAGAATTTATATTAATACTACTTAAGCTTTGAGCTTCGAGCTGTCTGGAACAGAACTCCACTTTGCAGAGCTTTGGAGCAATCCATGGAGCTCCGTCCTGCTTTTGTACTAATTTTGTGAATAATAAAAAGCTATACCAGAGATTATTTAGTCAACAACTTTTTGTAAACTAAAATTTTTCAAAACTTTTTAAAATCAATAAAAAACCTAATGAAAATAAAATAATTTAAAACACAAGCTTAAATATAAGCTTGAAGTCGATTTTTAGGGGCGGAACTCCGGAGCATGATGATGGGAGCGTAGGAGCATCACTGTTAATGTTTTCTTGTTAAATTAAGACTTCAAAAAATTTTTTACGCATTTGAAGTTGAGTATTGAGAGATGGGCAAAAAAGTTTTTTTTTTAATTTTTACACGTTTGACTACAAAATCCATCAAAAAATATGCATATAATGAAAAAACCAAGGCTTGTATTATAAAAGTATGGAAGGTGTGTGAAATAATTGTAAATAAAGGCGTGTGCGAGGAATTTATAATGCATCTCATTAATCATAAGCTAGCAGTAAACAACAACGGTTTTTTACTTTAATGTACTTTACACCCGTCTTTTATAAAGTTATATTAGTAATAATATCTTGTGAAACGTATATGAAAAGGACATCGTTGTTTTTAATTGTCACCGACTCGCTACCTGTCCTTCGAGCCGCACGCATTAAGGAGATTTAAAATATCAAAGTTCCGACTTTTTGTTGCTACGTTGAGCTTATAGTCACAAGGGAATCCGACCTACACAAGCTCGGAGGAGGTGAATATTTATTTTCGGTATACCTATGTTTATAGTGTTCTCGCAGCCATTAAGAGTGTATTACCATTTTCCTTCCACTCTCTGAATACCGGACTATACCAACGCGGCTCCAGGATTTTTATTTTGCGGAATAATTTAGATTTGCTGTGAAGTGCAAGCAGTGCATGAGTATGTGGCGGCGAAAAACCGACAGGCGGAGGAGGCCGAGGCCGCTGCCACCCTCTTACAGGAGTTGAACAGGGGCATAGGTGTTTTTGGTCGGGTCCGCTAGGGGGGGTCCACCCCCGAATGGAAGGTCAAAATTTTTTCGGGGGAGGGGGTCCAGGGGGGTCCGGACCCCCCTGGCTTTTTAGGGGGGGTCGACCCCGGGTGCGAGATTTCAAATTTAGGGGGGTCAGGGGGGTCCAATTTTTCAGCAAAATTTTTTAACTCAATAATTTAAGTGTTTTTAGGTCTAATATATAATTTTATGTATTAAAACAGCCTATTTAGGCCTAAATAGTGTATTTAAACACTGTTTTTAACTAAAAACCCGTGTTTTTGACAGTAAATAAAAAATATACTTCCAAATTGGTCGGGAGGGGGGAGGGGGTCAGCCTCGCTAGGAGGGGAGTCATGCCGGACCGCTCTCGAGCTTTGGGGGGAGGGGGGGGCCCTGAATTTTTTCTAGGGGGGGGGTCCAAAATTTTGGCTCTAGGGGGGGTGCACCCCTCTTTCCCCCCAAAAACACCTATGTTTAAATGGTGGCCAAATTTACCCCGACATTTTGGCAATCGCAAAATTTTGACCTAATTGTTTAGCTAAGTTTTTTTTTGTAAAAACAAACTCAAAACTACTTCAAAGCAACTATAAAGAAAGTAGTTATATATCCGAAAATAAAAATGGACCCAAAAACAACTGGGACAGTAGAAATGCCCAAACATATTCGAGGATATATAATATTTTTTAAAAAAATAGTATGGAGTTTTTAACATTTTGATGTAAAAAAAAAGCAAGGTGTTCCCCTTGGCTTGAGAAAATTTTGTCGTATTAAAAATGCAAGCGGCCCCCTAAACATAGGTGTTTTTTGAAGGGGACAGAGGGGTGCACCCCCCTAGAGCCAAAAGTGAGACCCCCCCTAGAAAAAAATTCAGGGCCCCCCCCCCTCCCCCAAACCTCGAGACGGTCCGGCCCCCCTAGCGAGCCCCCTCCCCCCTCCCCACCAATTTGGAAGTATATTTTTTTATTTACTGTCAAAAACACGGGTTTTTAGTTAAAAACAGTGTTTAAATACACTTTTTAGGCCTAAATAGGCTGTTTAAATACATAAAGGTATTCAATATTAGACCTAAAAACACTTAAATTATTGAGTTAAAAAATTTTTCTAAAAATTGGACCCCCCTGACCCCCCCCGAACTTTGAAATCTCGCACCCGGGGGCGACCCCCAAAAAACCCAGGGGGGTGCGGACCCCCCGAAAAAATTTTGGGCTTCCACCCGAGGGTGGACCCTTCGTAGCGGACCCGACCAAAAACACCAATGTTGCCAACCCCATGTTTAAAAATACCCTCATTTTTCAAGCACATGAATACTAAAAATAAAAGTCCTCATTAAAAAAATAAATACAGAAAAAACAAAAAGAAAGGTGATATCTTACTGTTTGGCCGCCTTCTTGGCCTGTTTCTTGGCCTTCTTCTTCTCCTTTGTGCTTGGCTTAGCCTGGCGACGGCTGGCGGCTAGTTCTCCTCCTGTCCAACTCCTGAAAGAGGGTGGAGCGGCTTGGTCCTCCGCCTGTCGGTTTTTCGCCGCCACCACTACCTCCAGCACTGCTTGCACTTCACCAGCAAATCCTAAATATTCCGCAAAATAAAAACTCCTGGAGCCGCATTCATATAGTGCGGTTATTTTCGGAGTGGAAGGAAAATGGGAGACACTGAGGCTGTGCGAGAACACTATAAACATAGGTAACCCCCGAAATAAAATATTCACCCTCCTCCGAGCTTGTGTAGGTCAGACCCCTTGTGACTATAAGCTCAACGTAGCCAACAAAAAGTCGGAACTTTATATTTTAAATCTCCTTAATGCGTGCGGCTCGGAGGACAGTGTCGCGAGTCGGTGAGGATAAAAACAACGATGTCCTTCATATACGTTTCACAAGATATATTATCATAACTTTATAAAAGACGGGTGTAAAGTACATAAAGAAAAAACCGTGTGTTTACTGCTAGCTTATAATTAATGAGATGCATTATACAATTCCTCACACACCTTTTTATTACAATTCTTCACACACCTTTCATCTTTTTATAATATAAGCCTTGGTTTTTTCATTATATGCATATTTTTTGATGGATTTTGTAGTCAAACGTGTAATATATAAAAAAAAAAGCCCATCTCTTAATACTCAACTTCAAATGCGTAAAATTTTGTTGAAGACTTATATAATTTAACAAGAAAACATTAACAGTGATGCTCCTACCCTCCCACATCATGCTCCGGAGCTCCGGCCATTTAAAGCGGAAAGTTTTGGAGTTCCGCCCCTAAGAAATTAATTTCAAGCTTATTTAAGCTTAAGTGTTTTAAATTATTTTATTTGCATTAGGATTTTATTGGTTTTAATAAGTTTTGAAAAATTTTAGTTTACAAAAAGTTGTTGACTAAATAATCTTTGGTATAGCTTTTTTATTATTCACAAAAGTAGGGCGGAGCTCCGTGGATTGCTCCAGAGCTCTGCAAAGTGGAGCTCTGTTCCAGACAACTCGAAGCTCAAAGTTTTAGTGTTAATATAAATTCTTTTTAAAACTTTGAAAATTCTTGCAATAACCCTGGAAGCAAATAAGAATTTTATCAGAAGTTATTTTCACGTTTTAATCAAAACTAAATTTTAATAATTGGGTGTTTTTAGATTTTCATTTTTAATGGGTTTTTTAAGTAAAAAATGTAACTAGTTAGAACTATTACCTAAATATTATATTATATATCATAAAAAATGAATAAACTGTAAACAAATTAAAACAATCACGCGCTGTGCGAAGCGAAGTGCGAGAAAATTTTTAAAAATTATTCTTTTGAAACCTTAAAATTTTTGTTTCTTTTTTGTGTAGATGACTAAAAATACTGTGAAAAAATACGTTTATGGCCAAAGATCTAGGTGCCAGGCTGGCGCCTAGACCCTAAATTTTAGGCGCCAGCGGGAAATTCTAGGCGCCAGTGGCGTCGATTTGGCATAAAAAAACCTAGGCTTGTATTATAAAAAGATGGAAGGTGTGTGAAGAATTGTAATAAAAAGGTGTGTGAGGAATTGTATAATGCATCTCATTAATCATAAGCTAGCAGTAAACAACAACGGTTTTTTACTTTAATGTACTTTACACCCGTCTTTTATAAAGTTATATTAGTAATAATATCTTGTGAAACGTATATGAAGGACATCGTTGTTTTTAATTGTCACCGACTCGCGACACTGTCCTCCGAGCCGCACGCATTAAGGAGATTTAAAATATCAAAGTTCCGACTTTTTGTTGGCTACGTTGAGCTTATAGTCACAAGGGGTCTGACCTACACAAGCTCGGAGGAGGGTGAATATTTATTTTCGGGGGTATACCTATGTTTATAGTGTTCTCGCAGCCATTAAGAGTGTATTACCATTTTCCTTCCACTCCGAAAATAACCGCACTATATGAATGCGGCTCCAGGAGTTTTTATTTTGCGGAATAATTTAGGATTTGCTGGTGAAGTGCAAGCAGTGCATGGAGGTAGTGGTGGCGGCGAAAAACCGACAGGCGGAGGAGGCCAACAAGGCCGCGGCCACCCTCTTACAGGAGTTGGAACAGGAGGAGAAGCTAGCCGCCAGCCGTCGCCAGGCTAAGCAGCGCCAGAAGGAGAAGAAGAAGGCCAAGAAACAGGCCAAGAAGGCGGCCAAACAGTAAGATATCACTTTCTTTGTTTTTTCTGTATACTTACTTTATTTAGATGGGGGACTTTTCCTTTTTTTCCATATTTCTTCTATGTGCGTTGGAAAACAACAATGAGGAACTTTCCATTCAATGTTTTCAAAAGGCCATGGGGTTGGCAACATAGGTGTTTTTGGTCGGTATCCGCTAGGGGGGGTCCACCCCCGGGTGAAAGGCCAAAATTTTTTAGGGGGGTCCAGGGGGGTCTGGACCCCGCTGGCTTTTTAGGGGGGGTCGACCCCGGGTGCGAGATTTCAAAGTTAGGGGGGGGGGGTCAGGGGGGTCCAATTTTTTAGCAAAATTTTTTAACTCAATAATTTAAGTGTTTTTAGGTCTAATATTGAATTTTATGTATTAAAACAGCCTATTTAGGCCTAGGTCTAATATTGAATTTTATGTATTAAAACAGCCTATTTAGGCCTAAAAAGTGTATTTAAACACTGTTTTTAACTAAAAACCCGTGTTTTTGACAGTAAATAAAAAATATACTTCGATTTTGGTCGGGAGAGGGGGGTCAGCCTCGCCAGGGGGGGTCATGCTAAACCGCTCTTGAGCTTTGGAGGGGAAGGGGGGGGGCCCTGAATTTTTTCTTAGGAGGGGGGTCCAAAATTTTGGCTCGGGGGGGGGGGGGTGCACCCCTCTGTCCCCTTCAAAAAAAACACCTATGGTTGGCAATTGGCATGTCTACCACCGATCAAAAAATATCCCTTGCTAGCGGTTTTTTTTACTATAAATGGTAAAAACCCAGGTGGCTTACCAGATTTTTTAAAAATATTTTAGAAAAGGATTTAACATAAACTTTCTGCCCCTTTCTGTCTCCCTTTTTGTCTCCCAATTTTAGAGAAAACTCTAAAATTCTGTATATTTTAACTGTTATAATTTAGACTTAATGTTTAACTTAGACTCAATACTTAGACGCGTCTTTGGTTAATCTCGTAAAACTTACATTTCAATATGATAGTTACCTACAAAATTAAGATGTTTTATGAATTATTAAAACCTTGAAATTACTATATATTAAAATGTAACCATTGTTTAAGGGGCGTATCAGATGAGCAGAAAGAAAACAGTCCCGAAAACGACGAAGATTTGGACGGAAGTCCGTCACCCGGCGATAAAAAGAACAGCCCTCCGCCCACCCCGCCCGTACCCGCCCCTCGGGCCATACCCGAAGAGGACCTGCTGGACGAAGCCGATTTGGAATATATAGGTAAGCGCCTAATAGCGTGCCAGTCATAAATGAGCGTAAGGGAGGGGGGTAAGATGGCGTCGGTCCACCCTCTTTCTAGCCTCGAAATTTCGGACTCCTCCCAGACAAAAATCTAGGGGGCCTCCCCATAGGTGGGCAGCCTCTCGGATTTTGGGGGGGGGGGTAGGGGGGGGTCAAATTTTAGGGGGGGTGTCCAGTAAGACCCAAATTTTGAGGGGGGGGTATACCCAATATTTCCGCGCTGCCTTAAAATGAGCTTAAAACGCGTAAAAAAACGTAAAACAAGCTTATAAATGCTTTAAAACTGTGTAAAATTAAAATAAGATCTTATTGCAACTTATAAATTTTATTTTTTAATTCTTTTAATAAAAATGTGCAGTGGAGCAATCAGGATTTCATTTCGGGGACGTCAGTCTGGGGGAGGGAAGAAAAAGTGTTGTCAAAGCGGCGCGAAGCGCTGCTGCCTGTGCCGCGTAGCGGCGCCAGCCGACGCAAAGCGTCGGCCGGGAGGTCTGGGCTGGGGGGTGTCCCCCCAGCCGCCGTAGGTGAAAATTTTTTAAAATATATACTAAAAACGGTTTAAAAATCGTCTCCTGGTGATCGCGTGAACATACCTTTTACTTTTGTTTTTTTACCTAATTTCTACATAATTTTCTGTGATCTTAAAAATTCAGTCAGGGGAGTTCGGGGGGAACAATGCCCGCCGAAAGGAGAAAATTTATAATTTGAGGCGCTAAAATACACTAGGAATTTTAATTCCAAATGATAGTAATTACAAAATTTAAGGTTTTTTATAGCTATACTATACATTTATAACATGTGTTTAAAATGTTAAAAAAAGATAATAGTGTTTTATAGTAGTTTTATTAAACATGTATGCCTTAACTACTGAATGGGATAATCGATTTGAAATTGAAAAACTAAGATAAATTGCCAATTTAAACTGCCCGCGTAGCAGGGAAATTTAAACTGCCCGCGTAGCGGGGGAATTTAAAGGTAATAAACGGTAACAAACGGTAATAAACGGGAAAATAAGGTAATAAACACTCCGCGCGAAGCGCGGAAAAATTTTTTAGTCCTTTTATAACACTTAAAAACTTTTCTTTGGGAGGCGAATTTGGGGGGGGGGTGTCCCCGACTACCCCAAATTCAAGGGGGGGTGTCGGCAAAATCCGAAATTTTGGGGGGGTATAACCCCCCCCTGCCCACCTATGGGCCTCCCTCCCCTCCCCCTCTCCCAAAATTTTTAAATTTTGACACCCTACCCGCTTCTGGAACTCTAAATCGACCCCCCTTCTTTCCCTTCCGAGAAAAATTTTGGGAATAAATTTAGCTCAAAATTTACTGCCACAAACACGGTTTTTTAGTAGAAAAACAGTACTTTTGTATATTTTAGTAGGTATATAAAATTCTATATTAGTGCTAAAAAACTTAAATAAATGATTTAATGTCACATGGTTTGGAAACCTGACCCCCATACATGGGCACGGGGGTTGGGGGGTTAACCCCCCCCCCCCCCACTCAGAAGTGGGGGGGGAGAAAAAGTTAACCCCCCCCCAATTTTGGAAAAATAAAGAAAAAAAATGTCTTTAAAATGACTTTTAACTGCCTCCAAACTTAAGTATTGAGGTCAAAAGAATGGGTTTAAGCAATAAAAAGCTCAAAAATGCAATGAAAAGGGCTTTTTGACCCAAAATTTGCGTTTTTTACCTATTTTTCCTTCAAAATCGAAAAACGATATGGGTAAAATGCACTCCAGAAAAAAACGATATGGGTATTTTGCGTTTCTCGGATTTTAACCCCCCCCCCCCCTAATTTGGGGTCTAACCTCTCCCCCACTCCGGACCAACTTGCCCATGTATGCTGACCCCCTCAGGATTTCAAACTGGTCTACCCCGAGTCGACCCCCTATAAAACTGGGGGGAAGTAAAGACCTCCTGGACCCCCCTCCTAGCTTTCAAAGAGCCGTTTACTCGTGGTTCCAATCCCCCCCCCTAGCGTCCCGGTCCAATCCCCCCCCTAGCGTCCCGGTCCATGCTCATGTATGCACTAGTGCATTCCGGTTTATATAGTAGATTTATATCTTCGTTCAATAGCGTGCCAGAACAAAATAAACTTTGAGTGAAACGTAGTTGTCAGCCAAAATAACCCTAAAATAAGCTTAAAGTTATGATATATTATGATGAGTTATGAGTTATGATTTATCATTAATAATAATAATAATGTTTTGTATTCAAAATATTTTTAAACGTTTGGTCGTTCGGCTCTCATCTGATACTGAATGTTAGGAAGTATTCCTTCTGATTTTGTGTCATGCTGCTTTCAGTATGACGTTTAGAAATACAACGCAAAATAAAGCAATTTTTTTTAATGAGAAAGAAAAACAATCTTTACAAATACCAGTAATCCCTAGCCTCAGTCAGTACTCAGTACCTTATGGAATGACAAAAAACGGTACGAGGTTTTTAGATCCTTAAACTAGGAACTAGGAGCCATCGAAAATTTTTGGGAACTTGAAACTACGAGCAATGGGAACTTAGAGCCTTTAAGAAAAAAA
This sequence comes from Microlaimidae sp. YZB2_3, assembly GCA_030248175.1. Taxonomy (NCBI): domain Eukaryota; kingdom Metazoa; phylum Nematoda; class Chromadorea; order Desmodorida; family Microlaimidae; species Microlaimidae sp. YZB2_3. Next base: position 8,830 of record JASAMX010018826.1, on the reverse strand, counting down.
TTGGTTTGGAATTAGATTTAGGCTTTGCTTAGGCTTAGGTAAACGTTCTAGCTATTTTTATTTTCGGCTCCAAGTTCCTTATTTTTGGCTCCAAGTTCCAGTTCCAAGTTCCTAAGGCTCCATCGACCTAAATCACAAAAAATATCATCACAAAAAATCCCCACCCATCCCAAAGATAATCCTGAACCCCTTCTTAAAATTTTGGGGTCCCGGTAATAAATAGGGGGCTTCTGGAGGATACCCCTCAAAATTTTTCGGTCGCTTTTGTATTTCAAAACTCGCGTTTACAAGGCGTTGAATTTTTGAAGCATCTTAAAACGGCAGTAATTAAGACGGGTTTTCCTGCTTTTAGACGGCGAAGACAGCGAGGACGAGGAAAGCCCCGTTAGGGCGCCTAAAGGCCAGAAGAAGAACCGGAAGAAAGTAGCTCAGGGCTCCCCGACACCGCCATGTGAGGAACCAGCCCGCGTACCCCCGCCCCCGCCACCGGAGGAACCCGCACCCAGTCTGAAAAAGTAAGAATTCGTCATTTGGAACACGTTACTTATATTGTATTATATACTCGACGACTTTCGTTTTAGAACTAATCGTGAGTAGTAAAGACTTTCTAAAAAAAGACGTCCAAAATGATCGTTTCCAACGCCCAATGCCCCTTGTGGGTGTAATTTTAGATCGTTTTTTATATTATTTCGAACGCACAAAACTTCTCATTCCTCTTTTGAATTCTTAGCCTTTTCTGGGTATAATTGTAAATCTAAATCGTTTTCGGAAACAATAATTTTTGGAAATTCTTTTTCCCTTTAAAAGTAGATGCTCCTGTTGCTCACTTATAGAATTTATTTTTGGGTTTAAGTCCCGCCTCCCCAAATTCATGTTGAAGCCATGGGTAATAAAAAAAAGTAAGTGAAGTGACCCCCCCCCCTCTATTCTTAAAGTTTAAAGTTTCTCCGGACAGTTTTCACTTCACAGCGTTCAATAAAAAAACCAGTTGAAATACAGAACAAAAATTATTTTTTCGTTTACATAAATGCATTTTATTATTGTACAAAATGTGTATTTTATTATTTATTGTAATTATACAGCATTATTATATTTTAAAATTCGAATTAATGGCAAAAAGTAGGAAACAAAATGCATTTTAAATATTTAAAAATATTTTTTTGTTTTGATTCATTAAAAAAATTATAATAAATAAAATTAATATTAATATGAAATAAAAAATGTGGCAATGAAAATAAGATCACAGTGGGAATCAATCCCTCGACCTCAAAAATTCTAACAGTGGCAGACGGGAACGGCTCTATCCGACTGTGCCACATACCACATGCTCAACTTTTCTAAAATAGGTTTATAAACCCACTGCCTTTATTAAATCTGAAATATGCACACACAACAAATTAACAGCACGATATCTATCATGGCAGTTTAAAAATCATTATATTTCAATAAAAAACATACTATTTGGAGCTTTAAATTTTACCAAATTAAATTTAATTCATGTTTCGCCGAAATTTTGAAGAAATTAACCCCTATTTTTTACGGAAAATTGTATATTAAACCATAAATACAAAAATGTCTTTATTAATTTTTACGTACATGAAAAAGGGTAACGGTGCCTTTTTATTGAAAGTATTTTTTCTAATAAATACTGAGTAAATATTTTTAAGGGTTTTAAAAAAAATTTCGTTGCAATTTAATTTTTAATATCAATTATTTCAACTACTACCAATAATATAATGAATGTGCACTTTATAATCGTGGTATTTCTGCCTTTTTAACACTCATATTAATTTTTTATGGAAATATTTCTGTATTTCGCGAGATCTCGTATTCCAAAAATCGCTATTTTCCATACTTAAGAATCTTTTGCCATCCCACAAAATGTATTGCCCCTTGCCTCAAAATTTAATTGCGTTCCAAAAACAATTTTCGATCATCCTCCCCGCAAAATTTTAATTTTTTATAAACTTAACTTTTTTACTAAAAACATCAATTTCTAACACAAATCTAACCAAATTGCAATAGCTAATAGTTTAGAATAATTGCATTTACAACTTTACAACTTTAGTTTACAACTTATTTAAGACTTTAAGAGATAGAATATTAAATCGTCATAAACAATAACTTTTAGGTCAGAGGAGCCCGGAACCACCCAAAGACATCGAGGCGGTCGGCGGAACTACGAGCGAAGGGGTCGGAACTCCCGCAACAGTGCGGAGCTAAACGCGGCGACGCTGGCCACGGGGGTGGGGGCCGTCCCCCCAGGGGCACCCGCCTCCGCCGGGGAGTGGGAAGTCCCGAGCGGGGGAAGATCCGCGGCGACGAAAAAAGTATTTGACGAGGAGAAGCAGGAATGGTGCCGCGCGGAGAGGAAGCGACCCGCCAACGCAGCCAACAGACGTAAGTCAATAATGGGTAGTATAGATGGCCAGATCTTTGCACGGTCTGGAAATGCCCCCCTTTCCCTCCGAAATTACTTACTGTTGTTGCTGTGCTTACTTTTCCCAAAAGAAAAATGTAAAAAATTTAAAAAATTATGGCGCATATGTGATCTATTTTCGCTATTTTTTTGCATTTTTTAGCCTATTTTAACGCTTTTTAAGCTATTTAGGCCTAGTTTTACTTAAATTTCGCTTTTGTTGTCATTTTCTTTTTTTTTACCTTTTCACACCCCCTCCCCCCTCCTTCTATAATCGCAACCCTTTTTTATGAAATGAAAAACCTTTTATTAAAGAACAAACCAGCATAGTAATTACAATCTAAGAACATCTAAAAACACAAATATGTGTTACAAATACACTGATAAAATTAAATAAGAATAAAAATAATGTAATATACATAAACATTCTTAGAACAACATACTGGATTGTTATAAAAAAGGGAAGGATACACAGAGCCATATAGGCTGCTTCACATGTACCCATCAAACTGAATAATAGAATTAAAACAAAAAATTTTCATGCTCTTTGTAAATCTGTTTGTATTTTGACTATTTACTGTTACCTGTGGTAACATATTCTAGTATCTTGCTACCCTTAGAGGAAACGATTTAAAATACATGGTTTATTAGCACGTGCTACTTTTAATTTTAAATTATGGTCGTTGCGACCGATATAATCTCCCCATTCAAAAAATTCGGAAAATTGAAGATCGATAAGATTATTTATAATTGAAAAACATAATTTAAGATCAAAATTAATTCTTCGCTCGTCAAGGGATTGTAACTTTAAATATTTTAAACTTTCAATATAGTTATTTGTACAGTTTAAGCCACATCTTAAAAACAAGTGTCGAGTAAAGCTTCTCTGTACTTGCTCGATACAATCAATATCTTTTAAAAGAAATGGAGCCCATACTGGATTGCAGTACTCCAGTATTGGTCTAACGTATGCCTTAAATGCTGCAACTAATAAAGCCCCATTTTTAGTTTTGAAACATCTGAAAATTATGTTTAATGTTTTAAAAGCTGATTTTGCTATAAAACTGCAATGACTAGAGAATTTAATAGAGTTTGAAATGTTTACCTCGAGATCTCGCGCTTCAGTGTTTTCATTTAAACGGGAGTTGTTTATAAAAACAGGTATTTTCGGATTTTTAAACCCCATGTAAACTACGCTACATTTATGGCACGCGATTTTAAGCTGCCATTTATGTGACCAATAAATGAGTTTATTTAAACTTTCTTGTAATATTTCATTATCTTCGTTTATATTTGTAATGTGATAAAGCTTGATATCATCGGCAAAAAGCTTACATTTAACATCTGGAATTTCTTGGGGTATATCATTTACAAATAATAAAAAAAGCAAAGGGCCTAAAACATAGGTGAACACGGTCCGGGAAGCTAGGGGGTGATTACCCGGGGTAAATCGAATTTTGAGTTCTAAGAGGGGGTCCGAACCCCCTAGCTTTATAGGAGGGCCTGACCCGGGGTGCAAAATTTGAAATCTAGGGGGGGGGTCAGGTGGGGTACGGTGTCCAAAGCAAAACAGTATTAAACCATAATAACTTTAATAATTGTTCTTTTTATAGGATAATACTACATTTTATTTAATAAAAAGCGATATTCTGGTGTAAAAAGGGTGTAAAAACATGAATATGTATTAAAAAATCACGTTTTTAGAAGAAAATTTAGTATAAAAAAGTACCTAAAATTTTCCCGAAGAGGGAGGGGGTCAGATTTCAAATTCTAGAGGGAGTCAGGGGTAAAAAAATTCGGAAATTTGGGGGAAGGGGGCCCCTAAATTTTCGTCTTGGGGGGTACCAAAATTTTGAAGCTAGGGGGGATGGACCCCACCCTTCCCCCCCCTTTCTCACCTATGGCCTAAAACCGAGCCCTGGGGAACACCCGAAGAGACTACTAAAGCTTGAACAGCAATCTTCAATAATAACTTTTTGTGTGTGACCGCGATCATAATCACCTATGCCTAAGCCTACCGGTCCGGAAATGCCTCGTTTTGGTGTCTCAGCTCAAAAATAAAAAAATACAAAAACATGCGCCATTTTGACGTAATTTAACAATGTTGCAACCTAATTTTTTTCAGTTTTTAACCTATTTTAACAAAAGTAAAGCCTAGACTTATGTTTACTTAAATTCCGTTTTTTTGCGATTTTTTTTCTGTTTTTCCTCTTCTTCGCCTTTTTTGCACATTCTCATTAAAAAAAAATCTCTCCCCCCCCGTCCCGCTTCTCCCTTCCCATTTTGGAAATGCCCACCCACTTCCTGCTCCCTCCCCCGTTAAACCATTAAGTAGAGATAAGGCTGTGCACAGATGTGCGTGTGTCTATGGGAATGGGGTTTAGTTTAATATACTCTTTGTTTAAAAAACAACCTTTCTAGGCTTTTATCCAACCATAGGTACCCGAAAAGGGGGGTAGACGAAAAGCTATACTATCTCTACCCCCCCCCCCCCCACCTCCTTCCTTAGATTTTTTTAAGTCCATTTTAGCGTTCCACTTGCTGCTCCCAATTAAATTAATTTGGTGTTTGATATTTCAGCCGCCCAACAGCGCCTAAACAAAGTTTGTATAAATTACGAATTTTCTACTTTTGAAATATTAACATAACGGGAGCGGTGTTGTATTTTTCCTAATTAATTTAATGTCTAATTTCAGCCGCCCAACAACGCCGAAACAATCGAGACGCAGCCCAGCAGCAGCACCCGGAGGACCCCAGCCATGCCCCTTCCCAGTGGCACCAAGTCCGCCGCAGATCTAACAAACTCACCGTCAGCGCCGTGGCAATACCCAGAGTCATCGGACGCGGTGGACAGGTAAGTGATTTTTGCGGTTTTCGAGGTCTCCCGGGTTTTGGGGTACCGGACTCCCGAAATTCGGGGGAGTGTCCCAAATTTTTTTGGGGTAGCCCGCAAATACCGCATTTTTGCGTTTTTAGTACTGGGACTGGCCAAATTTCGGAAGGTGTCTAGACCATAGGTGGGCAGAGGGGTTGGGGGGTTATACTCCCCCAAAAATCCCGACTATAGCCGACACCCCCTCCCCTAAAATTTTAAGGTACCCCGGACACCCCCCCCCCTAAAATTTGGGGGGTCCCAGTACTAAAAACGCTAAAAATGGGGTATTTGAGGTATAGCCCAAAAAAAATTTTTGGGACACCCCCCCCCAAATTTTGGGGGTCAGGTATCCCCCCCAAAAAAAACAAATCCGGGAGGCTGCCCACCTATGGTCTAGACTAACCCTAAATTTCGGGGGGTGTTAGCAGTTTTGGGAATGTTTGGGGATTATTATGGCGAACAAACAAACAAACTCACCGTCAGCGCCGTGGCTATATCCAAAGTCATCGGACATGTGGACAGGTGAGTGATATCGCGGGTTGTAGTAATAGCTGTTCGCATTTTGTTGTTACTACGACGCAAAATGTCGCAATCAGTATAAAATCAACGTGACTATTACTCATTTTGCTTATATTTTTGTGTGTTAAAAGATAAAAAGAGTCACAGTTACGAGTATTTTATGGCGATTTTGACTCATTGTTTCGTAGTAACGGCGATTTGTATGACGAACTCAACGCCAATGCCGAAGCCATAGGTGAGAAAAGGGGGGCAGGGTGGGGTCCATCCCCCCTTGCCTCGAAATTTCGGGACCCCCCCTAGACGAAAATCTAGGGCCCCTCCCTCCCCCCAAATTTCCGAATTTTTTACCCCTGACCCCCCTCTAGATTTTGAAATCTGACCCCCCCCCCTCCCTCGGGAAAATTTTAGGTACCTTTTTTATACTAAATTTTCTTCCAAAAACGTGAATTTTCATCACATATTCATGCTTTTACACCCTTTTTATACATGAATATGGCTTTTTATTCAAAAAAATGTAGTATTATCCTATAAAAAGAACAAATATTAAAGTTATTATGGTTTAAAACTGTTTTGCTTTGGACACCGGACCCCACCTGTACATTCCCCCCCTCTCGATTTCAAAATTTCGCTTCCGGGGTCGAGCCCCCCCCCCTAAAAATCTAGGGGGGTCTGGACCCCCCTAGGACCCCCTTTTAGAATTCAAAATTCGATTTACACCAGGTAACCACCCCCCCTAGCTTCCCCGACCGTGCTCACCTATGGCCGAAGCCATCCATACCCAGGGTCATCGGGCGGGGTGGACAGGTGAGTGTTTTTGGCGGTTTGTATGACTACACTTGGTATATTTTTCCCGTTAATTTACATTGCCACTCGTATTATTAAGGCGCCCGAATTGTAAAACGACAACGGGATTTGTACCAGGAGGGGCTACATCACATTTATTCACTTTGTTTTACACTTGCTTTGCTACTCTCCCAATAGTGTCTTAAGGCTTTATTATAATTATGATAAATGTTTAGAATATTAACGCCATTCGTGAAGCCACTGGAGCGCATATCGAAGTTGAAAAACAACAACCTCGCAAGGAACAGCAAGACCGCTTAATCACAATCAAAGGTAGTGTATGCAATGAAATTTAATGTTATCGTAATATGCTAACTAACCATTTTAGTATAAGTATGCTAATTTTCTGTGCGCTGTTGCACCAAACAAAATTAGCTAAACAGAAAATCGAAAGAAATGATATTTTTTTAAAAACAAATTGATTAAATAAAATTAATAAATTTTTATCATGAAATTTAGACCAGTAAAACCTTTTAAAGTGAAAAAAATCTATTCTAAAATATTTCAGATATTGATTTCACAGCACAATAAACAAAACAAGGCCGAAACAAAACAGAAGTGTCATAATCTTTAGCATTTTTAGGAATTTAGATCGCCATATAAACTAATAAGTTTGTTGTAGAAAAAACTAGATAAACACTTTTGTAGCACAATAGTTTTTTTACCAGGCAACACCTTTAAGCACAAAGCATATTGATTCGTAAAATTGAAAACAAACCTTTACTTATTTATTAAGCAAAAAAACCTTTTATTAGTTCCCTCTATATCCAACAATTATAAAAAAGCGAAAAGGGTAACTTACAAAATAGGTCGAGTCGAAGTATATACGGTTGTAAAATTTTATTACATCTTTCTCAAGAAAGCATCACATACACACACAAACAGTAACTAACTAACTGAGGTCTTTTATGTAATAAGATTAATTTTAGGTTCTGCTGAAACCACGCAAATGGCTACTTTAATGATAAATGGGTTAATTAGTGATCCAGATGCCCCGGTTGCCGATATTATAAGAAAAGTGAGTTAAAAAGTTTTGTTCTATTTTAGGTTAATAAGCTTTATCTTTCACCACTATTGAAATGTCCTGGAGCCGTATTGATAAAACGCGATTAAGTTCGGATAAAGAAAAACATGTTAATTCACCTGCTTATAGGCATAGGTGTTTTTGGTCGGGTCCGCTAGGGGGGTCCACCCCCGGGTGGAAGGCCAAAATTTTTTAGAGGGGGTCCAGGGGGGTCCGGACCTCCTGGCTTTTTAGGGGGGGGGGGTGGGCCCCGGGTGCGAGATTTAAAAATTAGGGGGGTCAGGGGGGTCCAATTTTTTAGCAAAATTTTTTAACTCAATAATTTAAGTGTTTTTAAGTCTAATATTGAATTTTATGTATTAAAACAGCCTATTTGGGCCTAAAAAGTGTATTTAAACACTGTTTTTAACTAAAAAACCGTGTTTTTGACAGTAAATAAAAAATATACTTCCAAATTGGTCGGGAGGGGGGTCAGCCTCCCTAGGGGGGTCAGGCCGGACCGCTCTCGAGCTTTGGGGGGAGGGGGGCCCCTGAATTTTTTCTAGGTGGGTGGGTCCAAAATTTTGGCTCTAGGGGGGTGGACCCCTCTGTCCCCCCCCCTCCACAAAACACCTATGCTTATAGGCTTTGTGCAAAAAGGTTGGCCAATCACAATTGTCAAAAAACAACTAACGCGGAGATTGTGGTGTTCTGATAGCCAATAAGCAGTCGAATTAAGTTTTTTTAATCCTAAATCTCGTTTTATAAATGCGGTTCCGGAAGAAAGGTAATGGAATGAAGAGCTTTCGACTAAAATGCTCCCTTCTCACTAGACAATTTAAAATAACTCAACTCTATATTATGCTTATATTGTTGCCATTGAGCCATTAGCTTATCTAAATTTTTGTCATTTTTAGCTCCAAAGCCGTCAAAAAAATTGGGTTGGGTTTACCACTTCATCCTCCCTAAAATCCGAACAGCCTTCTACATTTAGGTATAAAAAGTATTTAACTTTTGTTTGCTAGGAAGTGAGGAGGGGTACAATGTTAGTAATTAAACTACAGTGTAGTATCCCCCTGAACCCCCTCCCTCCCTTTAAAAAAACAAAAACAAACAAATCTCTGTGTTAAAATAAAATGTTAATTCAACATGATTTTCAGGTGAAAATGAC
>JASAMX010018824.1:0-85059 GCA_030248175.1 Microlaimidae sp. YZB2_3 | reverse complement strand
GAGCAGCATTTCGGCTCCATGTTTATCGAGGGCACTTACCTCTATGAAAAAAATCCGAGCCAATGCTATAGGCGGGTGGAAAATTTAGGAGGGGGGAGGTACATAAATCAACCAATATGATTGTTTGTTTTGCTTCCTGTGTAGCACTTATTACTTATAAAAAATATTATTGTACTATCTTTTTAAAATAACATTAACATCAGGCAACATAAATAACGAGATATATATGTATGTATACTATAGAAAGTGACCGCTGAGCAAAGCAAATCGGAACAAATTTTTAATTTTTGGGGGTCAATTGGGGTACTAAAATTATTTTAAAGTTTGGCGCCAAGCGATTGGTGAGGCACTAGAAAATTTTGAATTTTTAGTTTCTGAAAACCCCCAAATTTTACTATCTGGCGACCATTTTTGGGGGGGGGGGGGGGGGGGGGGCCGCCCACCAAGCCGAGACCGCTCTGTGTTATTTTTCCTCCTGTCCGACCGTTTCGGGGGGGGGGGGGCGGCCGCCCCCCAGGGCCGTGGCTACGTCCCTGGAATGCAAGAACTTGCATTCATACATAAATTTTTTATTCTAGGTATAAGCTCCAGTTTTACTACAGTGATAATTAAAATTAAGTCTCGTAATATTTTATTTTGAAACATTTAGGGGAGACCTGAGAGTGATGTCAAACAAAAAGGGATCACCATCAGCAGAATACCGAAGCAAAACCTTTTTGTTCTGCTCTCTAAGCTCCCTAAGTTTGCCAAGCAATTCCTTTTGAGAGACTCACTGTTCCTCGTTCAGTGACGGCCTTACATAAACTTTATCAAATTTAGTGAACCCCCTTAGTCGTCCTCCTGAACGTACAGCTCTATTTTTGATGTAATTATTAAAAACTCTTATTTTCAGGAGCCTGTGCCGGTCACCAGCTTGTTTGATACAAAAAAACTCAACTGGTGTGACCTCTCCCGAATCGCCACTATCCAGGGGCTTTAATAACTCAGTCACATTCTCTTTTTCCATTTCATAGGAATTGCTCTCCCGTAGGCCAGATACGACCAGCATAGACTCAAGTTCTCTTTGCACCTCCATTCGCATAAAATCACTTTCAATCATTGGGAGAAGACGCTGTAGAACACGTTCACAGATGGAAGCTACCGAGTCGGTGTTGACACGAGGAGCTCGTTCCTCCTCCATCCTGGCAAACCTCTTTTCCAAATCTGCCAACATTTTGTGTAGGTCCACATTCTCTGTTTCTAGTCTGGCAGTTTGATCATCCTTTGTTTCTCTCGGCATGTTGCAGTGGATGTTCAATTTAACGTAAGTGGGTAAAAACCAAGTGGGTGGGTATAATGCAGGGACATAGGTATGTCACGCTTTTCTCCTAGCTGTTAGATTTTAAAATTCGATTCTTTCCTTGCTTTGACGTTATGTTTATATGCAAAATTTCAATTGCTGCGTTAAGTAGAATTTTAAACATAGATGAACAAAAGGGGGGTAGGGTGGGGTCCACAAAATCTGCCACCCCTGGTTGACCTCCCCTAGAAACATAGGGGGATCGACCATAGGTGGGCAAGTTCTCGGATTTTGGGGGGGGGATCAAATTTTTAGGGGGGGGGTGTCCAGTAAGACTCCAAATTTTAAGGGGGAATATACCCAATATTTCCGCGCTCCCTTAAAATGAGCTTAAAACGCGTAAAAAACGTAAAACAAGCTTATAAATGCTTTAAAACTGTGTAAAATTAAAATAAGATCTTATTTAACTTATAAAATTTATTTTTTTTAGTTCTTTTAATAAAAATGTGCAGTGGAGCAGTCAGGATTTCATTTCGGGGGCGTCAGTGTGTGGGAGGGGAGAAAAAGTGTTGTCAAAGCGGCGCGAAGCGCTGCCGCCTGCGCCGCGTAGTGGCGCCAGCCGACGCGAAGCGTCGGCCGGGGGGTCTGGTGGGGAGGGGTGTCCCCCAGCCGCCGGAGGCGAAACTTTTTTAAAAGATGCTTACTACTAAAAACGGCTTAAAAATCGTCTCCTGGTGATCGCGTGGACGTGCCTTTTTTATTTTTGTTTTTTTTCCTTATTTCTACATAATTTTCTGTGATCTTAAAAATTCAGTCAGGGGAGTTCGGGGGGAACAATGCCCCCCAGAGGAGAAAATTTATAATTTGGGGCGCTAAAATACACTAGAAATTTTAATTCCAAATGATAGTAATTACAAAATTTAAGGTTTTTTATAGCTATACTATACATTTATAACATAAAAGGTGTAATAAAAGTAATATGTAATAAAAGGTAATAAACGGGAAAATAAGGTAATAAACACTCCGCGAGAAAAAGAAAAATTTTTTAGTCCTTTTATAACACTTGAAAATTTTTCTTTGGGAGGCGAATTTGGGGGGGCCCTGCTTCCGACTACCCCCAAATTTAAGAGGGAAGGATGTCAGCAAAATCTAAAATTTTGGGGGGTATAACCCCGCCCCCCAACCCCCCTGCCCACCTATGGGATCGACCCTTCCTAGGACCCCCCCATAAATTTTGAAATGTCATTTACCTGGGTAAACACCCCCCGTAGCTTTTTTACCATGTTTATCTATGATTTTAAAATTGATTTTTGAATGTTTATAAAAGTAGGGTAGTTTTCTGTCCATACTGGGCTGGGATGTCCCTGTGTTTGCAATAAACTTTAAATTAAAACAAAAAACTGCAGACAAGTCCAAAGTTTAAATGTTTGTCCTTAAAAATCTATATTTTAAAAGAACTTCCTTCTAAAACCATGGTCAAAAATTGGTAAAAATTGCAATTTTGTATGGGGGAGATTAGCCCTTTAATATCTCATAAACGGCTATCAAGTGCCGATTATCATGGTGATATTCAGATGCAGGCACCGTGGAGTAACATATATTTTTGTGCAAAATTTTAGTGAACGTTGTGGAGGTGTTATACTGCACTTTTACAACTTAAATCTGGTTAAGACCAGGATGGCAGTTGATAGGTGACACACAGCTCACACCGTTTACACCACACCCAGACCTGTGCACTGCCCCCTCAGGGTTTTATTGGGGGGTCAATTCCAAACAGGGTAGCAGTGGGGAGGCAATAAAACAGGGGGAAGCAGGGAGAAAGAAAAAAATAAAAAAAGGGACAAAAAAAACGAAAATAAGGTGAAAATAGGTCTAAAATGGAATTGGGAATCTAAATCGAGAATTGGGATACAAAAAAGGCTTTTAAAAATTTTAAATTCCAAAACTTCCTCAGCCTTTCATAGGCATTCACGCTGGGGTTGGCATGACCATATCCAGGGGGTGGTAGTGGCACGGAAAACGTTCCCTGTTGTTTTTTAACGTGCACTGGATAGAATGCAGACATCATTTTTGAGAGTTTTTTTGATTCAATTATTTAAGAAGTCTTCCATTAAAAAATATATGAGCCCCAATTAAGCCCAAAAATAGCCTACTGTTGGTATGTACAATATTTATGCTGCTGTGACGAAAAATTTTTTATTTAGATTTTAAATAACTTAAAAATTTATTTTTCAGATTGCCCAGAGTTTGGTCTGGTTGCTCTAAATATAGTTCAAAATTTTTAAAAGTGTCTACCATTGTTTTTGTCCCGAAATTTTGTTTTTCACATACCACTTTAACATGTAGTCTTCCAAACTTCTTTGAAAAAAAAAATTTTTAAACATCTTGTCGTCAAAAACTCATAATTTAGATTTTGTAAATATGGTGTCAAAAATTACAATTTTCCCTGCCCATCTTTTAGGTTTTGATTTAAGGCTAATGATAACTTAATTTTTGCAAAAATGAGGGGGGGGTTAACCTTTTTCCCGCCCCCAAAGATACCAAATAAAAAAATTTGAGGGGGTTGGTTGTCCATTTTCTTGGTGGTCCATGTCATTCATGGGTGGGCGGGAGGTTATAACCATAGGTGTTTTTTTTTGGGGGGGGGCAGAAGGGTCCACGTTCACCCCCTCCCTAGAGCCAAACTCTGGGGGCCCCCCCCTAAAAAAAAAAAAAAGTAAGGGGGGAACCCCCTCCCCCCAAAGCTCGAGAGCGGTCCGGCCTGACCTCCCCTAGCAAGGCTGACCCCTCTCCCCCTCCCGACCAATTTAAAAGTATATTTTTTTTTTACTGTCAAAAACACGGTTTTTTAGTTAAAAACAGTGTTTAAATACACTTTTTAGGCCTATTTTTTTAGGCCTTTTTAGGCTGTTTTAATACATAAAATTCAATATTAAACCTAAAAATTATTGAGTTAAAAAATTTTTTGCTAAATTGGACCCCCCTAACCCCCCCTAAATTTGAAATCTCGCACCCGGGGTCGACCCCCCCTAAAAAGCCAGGGGGTGCGGACCCCCCCGGCCCCCCCCTAAAAATTTTGACCTTCCTTCCACCCGGGAGTGGACCCCCCCCCCTTAGCGGGCCCGACCAAAAACACCTATGCCTCACTTCCTGACCGTGCTCACCTATGCTTAGAAGCCTTGCTAACTCCTTATAGACGAGCTTGATGTTCTAATTTAAAATTTGTGTATGAATGCAACAGGGACGTAGCCAGAGTTTCATTTTGGGGGGGGGGGGCGGATTTTAGTACAAAAAAATTTTCGAGGCGGAGCCCCCCCCTTTAATTTTGAAAACGTTAAAAAAGCAGGGATAAATGTAGATAAAGCTGTATAGTACATTGTTTTTGGCCTAATAACCTATTATCTAATGTTTTTAGCGGTAAAAACATGTCTTTTCTTAGTTAAAAATTACATAAGCACACATTGACAGAGCCTGGATTTTACATAAAAGGAATTTAGAGACGTCCATTTCAACCCCTGGCTAAACCCACATTGTAAACCAAAGCACATGAGCAGCATTTCGGCTCCATGTTTTCTAGGCACCTACCTATATGAAAAAATCCGAGCCAATGCTATAGGCGGCAGGAAAATTTAGGAGGGAGGTACATAAATCAACCAATATGATTGTTGTTGCTTTCTGTGTAGTACTTATTACTTATAAAAATTATTGTACTAACTTTAAAATAACATTAACATCAGGCAACATAAATAACGAGATATATATGTATGTATACTATAGAAAGTGACCGCTGAGCAAAGCAAATCGGAAAGCAAAAATTTTTAATTTTTGGGGGTCCATTGGGGTACTAAAATTATTTTTAAAGTTAGCGCCAGCGATTAGCGAGGCGCTAGAAAATTTTGAATTTTCAGCATCTGAAAACCCCAAATTTTCTGTAGCTCCCCCCCCAAATTTGGGGGGGGGGGGGGGCCCCCCCCCCACCATTTTTTTTTGTACTACAATACGCCCCCCCCCCCCAAAATGAAACTCTGGCTACGTCCCTGTCTAGAACGGCTATTTTTTAAAAATTTTCTCGCGCTTTGCTCCGCTCAGCGCTCGATTGTTTATATAGTTTCCACTTCCAAATTTGTGTTACTTTGTTTTGTAATCTTGGTATGACCACGCTGGACCCACCCAATTCTAAATGTTTTAATTGGTCTCCACTTCCAAATTTGTGTTATTTTGTTTTGTAATCTTAATACGACCACGCTGGACCCCTCTTTAGATTGTTATATAATGGTATTAAAAATTTAAAGGTTAGAAGTAATTTTAAAAACATTTTCTCGCACTTTGCATTGCCCAGCTGTAATTCAATGTACTCATTTTTGAGTTTTTAGGTTTTCACTTTTAAGTTTTTAATGTTTTGGAAATCGATAATTTTAAGGTATCAAATTGTTTGTAAAAACTTTTTTTTTAATTATTTTTATTGAATAATAGGAAAATAATGAATCATGTGACTTAAACAAGGCAATAAACCCTCCACGCGAAGCGCAGAAAATTTTTTTTTGCCCTTTTATAACGTTTAGGATTTGGACCCCCCTGGACGCCCCCTTTCAAAAATTTTGTTCAGGGTTGGACCCCCCCTTTCCGAAATCCTGGCTACACCCATGCCCCCCCCCCAAAAAAAAATCCGGGACGCTGCCCACCTAATGCCCGCTAAGTGTTAGTTTTAATTTAAACGTTTTCTAGAGTATGGTTTTTAAAAAGGGCTAAAAAGTAGAACAAAATAGGCCATCACTAACTGGCAACACTGCCAAAAGCGGGTATTTTCTGGTCAAAACATTTGGAGTAGAGCATACATGGGCACTGGGGGTTGGGATGGAAGGGATTAACTATACATGGGCACGGGGGGGGGGGGTTGTGGGGGGGTTAGTTAACCCCCTCCCAAATTCTGAGAAGGGGGGTTTAACCCCCCCCAACTCAGAAGTGGGGGGGGAGAAAAAGTTAACCCCCCCCAATTTCAGAAAAATGAAGAAAAAAATGTCTTTAAAATGACTACTAACTGCCTCCAAACTTAGGTTTTGAGGTCAAAATGAATGATTTAAGCAATAAAAAGCTCAAAAATGCAATAAAAATGGCTTTTTGACCTAAAATTAGCATTTTTTACCTATTCTTCCTTCAAAATCAAAAAACGATATGGGTAAAATGCACTCCAGAAAAAAAAACGATATGGGTATTTTGCGTTTCTCAGATTTTAACCCCCCCCCCCAATTTGGGGTTTAACCATAGGTGTTTTTGGTCGGGTCCGCTAGGGGGGGATCCACCCCCCGGTGGAAGGCCAAAATTTTTTAGGGGGGTCCATGGGGGTCCGGATCCCCCTGGCTTTTTAGGAGGGGTCAAACTTGGGTGCGAGATTTCAAATTTAGGGGGGGGTCAGTCCAATTTTTTAGCAAAATTTTTTTAACTCAATAATTTAAGTATTTTTAGGTCTAATATTGAATTTTATGTATTAAAACAGCCTATTTAGGCCTAAAAAGTGTATTTAAACACTGTTTTTAACTAAAAAACCAAGTTTTTGACAGCAAATAAAAAAATATACTTACAAATTGGTCGGGTGGGGGGAGGGGGGTCAGCCTTGCTAGGGGGGAGGTCAGGCCGGACCGCTCTTGAGCTTTGGGGGGGAGGGGGGTCGGGGCCCCCTGAATTTTTTCTAGGGGGGGTCTAGGGGGGTGGACCCCTCTGTCCCCCCAAAAAACACCTATGGGTTTAACCCCCCCCACTCCGGACCAACTTGCCCATGTATGGGGTTAACCAACCCCCCCTCAAATTCTTAGAATGGGGTTAACCCCCCCGTGGGGGCAGGGAAAAAGGTTAACCCCCCCCTCAAATTTCAAAAAATGAAGATAAAATTGTCTTTAAAATGAATTCTAACCATAGGTGGGCAGGGAAAAATTTCTAATTTTGCTGACACCACATTTACAAAATCCAAAAGATGAGTTTTCTGACGACAAGATGTTTAAAAAATGAGCTTTTCAAAGACGAGTTGTGGAAGACTACATGTTGAAAGACGTAATGTGAAAAACAAAATTTCTGGGAACCAAAAAAAATGGTAGACACTAGAAAAAATTTTGAACTATATTTAGAGCAACCAGACCGAGACTCTGGGCAATCTGAAAAATAAATTTTTAAGTTATTTAAAAGCTAAATAAAAAATTTTTTCACAGCAGCATAAATTGTACATACCAACAGTAGCCTATTTTTGGGCTTAAATGGGCTCATATTTTTTAAGGAAGACTTCATTAAATAATTCAATCAAAAAAACAATCTCAAAAATGATGTCTGCATTCTATCCAGTGCACGTTAAAAAACAACAGGGAACGTTTTCCGTGCCACTACCACCCCCTGGATATGGTCATGCCAAACCCAGCGTGAATGCCTATGAAAGGCTGAGGAAGTTTTGGAATTTAAAATTTTTAAAAGCCTTTTTTGTATCCCAATTCTCGATTTAAACAAAACAAAAGTTTTAATGCACCTAAAAAATATTTATACTTTAAATCAAACACGTTATTTATTTTTTAGGTTATTTTTGGGATTAAGGACTGGTTCACACTGGAGTGGTAGCTGATAGCAAACGCACACATTTACATCATTGCGTGTTACACCGCAATTGTAGCTGCAGTGTAAAGACCTGTGCAGTCTGGAAATGCTTCTCCCCGCTTTATTGGCATTTGCCCCCCCCCGCAAAAAAATGAAAAAGTAACCTACAACTATGGCGCCATTTTTGACCTATAATCATGCCATCATCGCGAATTTTTCGCAGTTTTTTAAACCTATTTCATTGCATTTTAAGCCATTTTAGACCTATTTTCACCTTATTTTCGTTTTTTTTTGTCCCTTTTTTTTATTTTTTTCTTTCTCCCTGCTTCCCCCTGTTTTATTGCCTCCCCACTGCCCCCCTGTTTGGAATTGACCCCCCAATAAAACCCTGAGGGGGCAGTGCACAGGTCTGGGTGCATACGTGTTTTTGGTCGGGTCCGCTAGGGGGGGAGTCCACCCCCGGGTGGAAGGCCAAAATTTTTTAGGGGGGGGGTCCAGGGGAGTCCGGACCCCCCTGGCTTTTTAGGGGGGGTCGACCCCGGGTGCGAGATTTCAAATTTAGGGGGGTCTGGGGGGTCCAATTTTTTAGCAAAATTTTTTTAACTCAATAATTTAAGTGTTTTTAGGTCTAATATTTAATTTTATGTATTAAAACAGCCTATTTAGGCCTAAAAAGTGTATTTAAACACTGTTTTTAACTAAAAACCCGTGTTTTTGACAGTAAATAAAAAAAATATACTTCCAAATTGGTCGGGAGATGGGGGGAGGGGGGGGGCAGCCTCGCTAGAGGGGGGGTGTCAGGCCGGACCGCTTCCGAGCTTTGGGGGGGAGGGGGGGGCCCCCTGATTTTTCAGGGGGGGGGGCTCCAAAATTTTGGCTCTAGGGGGGGGGGGGGGGGTCACCCCCAATTCCCCCCCCCCAAAAACACCTATGTCTGGGTGTGGTGTAAACGGTGTGAGCTGTGTGTCACCTATCAACTGCCATCCTGGTGTTAACCAGATTTAAGTTGTAAAAGTGCAGTATAACACCTCCACAACGTTCACTAAAATTTTGCACAAAAATATATGTTATTGATGGTGCCGCATCTGAATATCACCATGATAATCGGCACTTGATAGCCGTTTATGAGATATTAAAGGGCTAATCCCCCATACAAAATTGCAATTTTTACCAATTTTTGACCATGGTTTTAGAAGGAAGTTCTTTTAAAATATAGATTTTTAAGGACAAACATTTAAACTTTGGACTTGTCTGCAGTTTTTTGTTTTAATTTAAAGTTTATTGCAAACCCAGGGACATCCCAGCCCAGTATGGACAGAAAACTACCCTACTTTTATAAACATTCAAAAATCAATTTTAAAATCATAGATAAACATGGTAAAAAAGCTACGGGGGGTGTTTACCCAGGTAAATGACATTTCAAAATTTATGGGGGGGGTCCTAGGAAGGGTCGATCCCATAGGTGGGCAGGGGGGGTTGGGGGGGGTTATACCCCCCAAAATTTCAGATTTTGCTGACACCCCCCCCCCTTAAATCTGGGGTAGTCGGAGACACCCCCCCCCAAATTCGCCTCCCAAAGAAAAATTTTAAAGTGTTATAAAAGGACTAAAAAATTTTTCTTTTTCTCGCGGAGTGTTTATTACCTTATTTTCCCGTTTATTACCTTTTATTACATATTACTTTTATTACACCTTTTATGTTATAAATGTATAGTATAGCTATAAAAACCCTTAAATTTTGTAATTACTATCATTTGGAATTAAAATTTCTAGTGTATTTTAGCGCCTCAAATTATAAATTTTCTCCTCTGGGGGGCATTGTTCCCCCCGAACTCCCCTGACTGAATTTTTAAGATCACAGAAAATTATGTAGAAATTAGGTAAAAAAACAAAAGTAAAAGGTATGTTCACGCGATCACCAGGAGACGATTTTTAAGCCGTTTTTAGTATATATTTTAAAAAAATTTCGCCTCCGGCGGCTGGGGGGACACCCCCCACCAGACCCCCCGGCCGACGCTTCGCGTCGGCTGGCGCCGCTACGCGGCGCAGGCGGCAGCGCTTCGCGCCGCTTTGACAACACTTTTTCTCCCCTCCCCCAGACTGACGCCCCCGAAATGAAATCCTGACTGCTCCACTGCACATTTTTATTAAAAGAACTAAAAAAAAATAAATTTTATAAGTTGAATAAGATCTTATTTTAATTTTACACAGTTTTAAAGCATTTATAAGCTTGTTTTACGTTTTTTACGCGTTTTAAGCTCATTTTAAGGGAGCGCGGAAATATTGGGTATATTCCCCCTTAAAATTTGGGTCTTACTGGACACCCCCCCCTAAAATTTGACCCCCCCCAAAATCCGAGAGGCTGCCCACCTATGGTCGATCCCCTTATGTTTCTAGGGGAGGTCAACCAGGGGTGGCAGATTTTGTGGACCCCACCCTACCCCCCTTTTGTTCATCTATGTTTAAAATTCTACTTAACGCAGCAATTGAAATTTTGCATATAAACATAACGTCAAAGCAAGGAAAGAATCGAATTTTAAAATCTAACAGCTAGGAGAAAAGCGTGACATACCTATGTCCCTGCATTATACCCACCCACTTGGTTTTTACCCACTTACGTTAAATTGAACATCCACTGCAACATGCCGAGAGAAACAAAGGATGATCAAACTGCCAGACTAGAAACAGAGAATGTGGACCTACACAAAATGTTGGCAGATTTGGAAAAGAGGTTTGCCAGGATGGAGGAGGAACGAGCTCCTGGTGTCAACACCGACTTGGTAGCTTCCATCTGTGAACGTGTTCTACAGCGTCTTCTCCCAATGATTGAAAGTGATTTTAAGCGCATGGAGGTGCAAAGAGAACATGAGACAATGCTGGTCGTATCTGGCCTACGGGAGAGCAATTCCTATGAAATGGAAAAAGAGAATGTGACTGAGTTATTAAAGCCCCTGGATAGTGGCGATTCGGGAGAGGTCACACCAGTTGAGTTTTTTTGTATCAAACAAGCTGGTGACCGGCACAGGCTCCTGAAAATAAGAGTTTTTAATAATTACATCAAAAATAGAGCTGTACGTTCAGGAGGACGACTAAGGGGGTTCACTAAATTTGATAAAGTTTATGTAAGGCCGTCACTGAACGAGGAACAGTGAGTCTCTCAAAAGGAATTGCTTGGCAAACTTAGGGAGCTTAGAGAGCAGAACAAAAAGGTTTTGCTTCGGTATTCTGCTGATGGTGATCCCTTTTTGTTTGACATCACTCTCAAGGCTCCCCTAAATGTTTCAAAATAGCATATTATGAGACTTAATTTTAATTATCACTGTAGTAAACTAAAGCTTATACCTAGTATAAAAAATTTATGTATGAATGCAAGTTCTTGCATTCCAGGGACGTAGCCAGGGGGGGCGGGGGGGCGGCCGCCCCGCCCCCATGAAACGGTCGGACAGGGGGAAAAATAAGGATAGTGGTTGGGCGGGGGGGCGGCCGCGCCCTCCCCTCCCCCGAAATGGTCGCCAGATAGTAAAATTTGGGGGTTTTCAGAGGCTAAAAACTCTAAATTTTCTAGCGCCTCGCTAATCGCTTGGCGCCAAACTTTAAAATAATTTTAGTACCCCAATGGACCCCCAAAAATTAAAAATTTGTTCCGATTTGCTTTGCTCAGCGGTCACTTTCTATAGTATACATACATATATATCTCGTTATTTATGTTGCCTGATGTTAATGTTATTTTAAAGTTAGTACAATAATTTTTATAAGTAATAAGTACTACACAGAAAGCAAAACAAACAATCATATTGGTTGATTTATGTACCTCCCCCCTCCTAAATTTTCCTGCCGCCTATAGCATTGGCTCGGATTTTTTCATATAGGTAGGTGCCCTAGAAAACATGGAGCCGAAATGCTGCTCATGTGCTTTGGTTTACAATGTGGGTTTAGCCAAGGGGTCTGAAACTAACGTCTCTAAATTCCTTTTATGTAAAATCCAGGCTCTGTCAATGTGTGCTTATGTAATTTTTAACTAAGAAAACATGTTTTTACCGCTAAAAACATTAGATAATAGGTTATTAGGCCAAAAACAATGTACTATACAGCTTTATCTACATTTATCCCTGCTTTTTTAACGTTTTCAAAAATTAAGGGGGGCTCCGCCCCCCCCCCAAAAATTTTTTTGTACTAAAATCCGCCCCCCCCCAAAATGAAACTCTGGCTACGTCCCTGTTGCATTCATACACAAATTTTAAATTAGAACATCAAGCTCGTCTATAAGGAGTTAGCAAGGCTTCTAAGCATAGGTGAGCACGGTCAGGGAAGCTAGGGGCATAGGTGTTTTTGGTCGGGTCCGCTAGGGGGGGGGGGTCCACCCCCGGGTGGAAGGCCAAAATTTTTTAGGGGGGGGGTCCAGGGGGTCCGGACCCCCCGGGCGTTTTAGGGGGGGTCGACGCTGGGTGGGAGATTTCAAAGTTTGGGGGGGTCAGGGGGGTCCAATTTTTTTGCAAAATTTTTTTAACTCAATAATTTAAGTGTTTTTAGGTCTAATATTGAATTTTATGTATTAAAACAGCCTATTTATGCCTAAAAAGTGTATTTAAACACTGTTTTTAACTAAAAACCCGTGTTTTTGACAGTAAATAAAAAAATATACTTCCAAATTGGTCGGGAGGGGGAGGGGGTCGCCAGGGGGGTCAGCCTCGCTAGGGGGGGGGGGGGGGGGGTGGGTGGGGGGGGGGGGGGGGGGGGGCGGGGGGGTGGGTGGTGGGGGGGGGGGGGTTGTGGTTTGGGGGCGGGGGGGGGGGGGGGTCAGGCCGGACCGCTCTCGAGCTTTGGGGGGGAGGGGGGGGGCCCCTGAATTTTTTCTAGGGGGGTCCAAAATTTTGGCTCTAGGGGGGGGTGCACCCCTCTGTCCCCCCCCCCAAAAACACCTATGGGGGGGGTCCAAAATTTTGGCTCTAGGGGGGGTGCACCCCTCTGTCCCCCCCCCAAAAACACCTATGGCCTAGGGGGGGTGGTTACCCAGGGTTAATCGAATTTTGAATTCTAGGAGGGGGGTCCCAGGGGGGTCCGGACCCCCCCCCCTAGCTTTTTAGGGGGGGTCGACCTGGGGTGCGAAATTTTGAAATCTAGAGGGGGGTCAGGTGGGGTCCGGTGTCCAAAGCAAAACAGTTTTAAACCATAATAACTTTAATAATTGTTCTTTTTATAGGATAATACTACATTTTATTGAATAAAAAGCCATATTCATGTATAAAAAGGGTGTAAAAGCATGAATATGTAATGAAAATTCACGTTTTTGGAAGAAAATTTAATATAAAAAAGGTACCTAAAATTTTACCGAGGGGGGAGGGCGGGGGGGTCAGATTTAAAAATCTAGAGGGGGGTCAGGGGTAAAAAATTCGGAAATTTGGGGGGAGGGCCCCCCCCCCTAGATTTTCGTCTAGGGGGGGACCCCAAAATTTCGAGGCCAGGGGGGGTGGACCCCACCCTGCCCCCCTTTCTCACCTATGCTTCTAAGCCTTGCTAACTCCTTATAGACGAGCTTGATGTTCTAATTTCAGGTGATGATCCTATCTATGGTATTGTTGATATCTGCTTTATTTGTGAAACATGGCTCACTGAAACAACCACTAACAATATGATAAACAAAAATAGGGAATTTAATGTTTATCAAAGGGATCAACAGCAGCGATCAGGAGGTGGAGTAGTCCTATTAATTAAAAATATTTTTAAAGTAGTTGAAGTTGAAATGGAGGAAAAGTACAATGCAATAGAACTAGTAGCAGTTGACATTATTCTACAAAAGTCATCTAAACTGAGATTTATTGGTATTTATAGAGAACCTTGAAATTTAACCTTGGTATTTACACAATGAAATGATGAAAACAGAAGAATTAAACTATGCATAAACTATGCTTAGTATGATATTAATTCTGTTATCTGATCATTAAGGTACAAAGAAAAAGAAAAAAAAACCTAGTACTAGCAAAGAAAAAGACAATCTAATATTTGAGCTAATCAGAAATTTAACAGAAAACTTTGTAGGAACCATTGTTTTAACTGGAGATTTTAATCTGCCAGGGGTAGATTGGTCTTTAGATAAAATCACTTCAAACACGCAAAATAAAAATAATTGGTTTGAGTTTCTTATTGAGCTAGGTATGTATCAGCTTGTTTCACAACCAACTTGTGAAAAAAATTATCTGGATCTTTTGTTCACAAACGATAGAGAAATTTTCAATAATGTCACTGTTGCGCCCATACATGGGCAAGTTGGTCCGGAGTGGGGGGGGGTTAAACCCCAAATTAGGGGGGGGGGTTAAAATCCGAGAAACGCAAAATACCCATATCGTTTTTTTTCTGGAGTGCATTTTACCCATATCGTTTTTCGATTTTGAAGGAAAAATAGGTAAAAAACGCTAATTTAAGGTCAAAAAGCCATTTTTATTGCATTTTTGAGTTTTTTATTGCTTAAAACATTCATTTGGACCTCAAAACTTAAGTTTGGAGGCAGTTAGAAGTCATTTTAAAGACATTTTTTTTCTTCATTTTTCCAAAATTGGGGGGGGTAACCTTTTCTCCCCCCCACTTCTGAGTGGGGGGGGGGGGGTTAAACCCCCCTTCTCAGAATTTGGGGGGGGGTTAACCCCCCCCCCCCAACCCCCCGTGCCCATGTATGGTTGCGCCCAGTTTTTCCCCATCAGACCATGACACTATTTTATCTGAAATTAACCTTACAATACTTGACAGTCCTAAAAAAAGATTCAAAACTACATACCTGATTTTTTAAAAGCAGATTATGATATGCTAAGTTTATACGTATCTACAATCAACGGAAAAAATTTTATTTGAGGAATGTGGCACTGTCTGTAAAAATGCTTGGCAGAGATTCAAGGATATTTTGTTGTTAGGAATCAATAGACATGTCCCTGGAAAAAAATTATCTACAGACAACAAAAAAATTGTACAATATCCAATACATATAAGAAAACTACAAAATCAAAAGAAAAAACTTTGGCATAAATACATTGTACCTACTTCGACGAGGTACGTATTGCTCCACGTTGTTTAATAATAGTTAGTGCGGTGCATGTGCGCTCCAGACAAAGTTTACCTACGTTCTCTAAATATAGTTGGCGCGATGACGTGCGCCAATGATTGCAATCTTAATTTTTAAAACAAAATAATAATAAGAAGAAGAGAATAAACATGAATTACAAAATTTACCTACGTTCTCCAAGTATAATTGGCGCGGTGACGTGGGCTAAATTGCAGTGTGATTTAGAATGATGATTGGACCACCACCGATGATTGGAATTGAATTTTTTGAAATATAAGTAATAATAAGAAAAAAAGATGATAAACATAAATTACAAATTTTATTCAGATTCTCTGATTATAGTTGGTGCGGTACCGCAGGGTTAAATCGTCGCGTGAACGATGAAAGAATATTGATTTTAAGTTAATGAGCGTTAGAATTATAATAATAAATAGAATAAGATGAACATAAATTACAAAAACGTTTTCCCAACGTTCTCCAATTATAGTATGCACGGTGCTGTTGGGCTAAACCGCCGTGTGGCGTTCCCGCGCCACCGATGCTTATTATTATATTTTTTTAAAAACTTTGAATTAATTTTGTCATCAGAAATGCAAGAATTAAAAAAGTACTTTGTTGTTTTCGCCATTTTCCGAAAACAACAAAGAAGTAGATGGCGAACAAAGAAGGTTGGAGCAGAACAAAAAAGGTTGAAGCAGATGGCGCTGGGAACTGGGTCGGTTTCCACTCTTAATTATAACCGGCCTTCTGCTTTTTTGTGCGGTTTCTATGAGGGGCTATTCGTTTTCAGCTCTATACAATCCTTGTTGTTGCCGAAAGGCTGTTATTGTACGGTTGGGAGTTTTTATTTGTCTATTTTTTTCAATTTTTTATTTTGATTAATAAATCGACAACAAGAGCCCAAATGAAAAAAAGTGCTTCCTAAGAAAGTTGCGTAATTCTTTCTTCTGTTTATTTTTGATTTTTATAGAGCCCATGTTTATTTTTGTTCAATCAATAACGAATGGGGAATATCGCTTTTAAAGATTAAGCGTTGGATTAATAATAAGAAGAAGAAGAAGGTTCTGAATTTCAAAATTTACCGACGTTCTCTAATAACGGTTGGCGAGGCGCCGCGGGGCTAAATCGACCCGTGGCGCTCCGGCGCCACCCATGATTAAGTTGCGTCGGGTGTTTCTTTCCATATGATATTTTCTCAAACAAAAAGTGGTTACTTTACCACCTAGTTATTTTCACCCTGATAGAATTTATTTTTAGTCCCTGAATTGTTTTTAAAAAACTCGTAATCTAATTTTAATTAAGCTGCCATAATTCATGTTTCCATTAAACTTTTATTAGTCTAGCTAAAAAATAACTTATTATTAACCAAAACTTTTTTTGTTATATTCTGTTCATTTAATCATTACAATAAAGAAAATATAACACTAACGACTGTCCGACTGGCAACTAAATTTCTGAACAAAATTTTACTAGAAAAGCCCTACATGTGCAAAGCGTCTTTTTTCTGTTGTGCAAAAATAATCAGAGTGAAAAAAGCAGCATTCAGTGCCAAAAAGTCGTAATTTTTGGCAAAAAACTAACACTGCGTTAAAAATTGCCATGCGCGAAACTAGAAAAAAATGAAAAATTTTCGCGACAAACGTCGCACAAAGTTGCGCATGTGCGACTTTTCCTGCAAAAATTTAGTCAAAATTTAGTGTACCGTCGGACATTCTCCTTTGTGTTCTATATTTTTGTTATAGTTGATTTATTCAAATTTCACGCTGGTCAAAATCTATTGTTCTTAACGAAAGGAATCCCGGGCGCATAAAAGGACACAGCGCGCATAAAGGGACGCCCGCATTTATGTCTAATAACGTGCCGGTGTCATAGAATAGATCTTCCCCCATTACAGATCCTTCCCCCCGGAAGATTTATTCTGGTTCACGCCAGAACAGATCTTCCCCCCTCAGAATATTTATTCCCCCTGTGTTAAAGCATACAGCAAAAATTTGCATAAAATTTTTAACAGAGAGGGGAAGATTTATTCTGGTGTTCACTCTAGAATAAATCTTCCCCCTTGTTATAAATCATGTTACAATTATTTGCATTATTAAAAACAACATTTTTTTGTTTTTTGCGTCATTTCATTTTTTTTCTTTAATAAAAAAATTCATAAAAAATACTCCAGGTTTAAGATTAAAGAATTGGTAATAAACACAAAAAAGATTTGAAACTAAAGAACCAAAAAATTAACAACTTTAAACCCGTTTAATGTTAAATTAACTGCTGAACATGAAGAAGTTTTTTTGTTTTCGTATTGACTTTTAAATAAAAAAAACTAAAAACTTATGGATACTCATAATCTAATTTTTATTTCTTCTTATTTCAATTTTTGTCTATATATTATGTTTTATAAGAAGCAAAAACTGAAAAGTAAATAAGGAACCAAATACTGATCGAAAAGAAATTAAACTGGTGTCATTTGTTCATGTCTTTTTTTATTATACTTTGTCTTAAAAATTGATAAATTTAAAGAAAAAAGCTTTTTCACGATATTAATTTTCTTAAAAAAATATTCAGTTTATTTAATTATGGCAT
Source organism: Microlaimidae sp. YZB2_3 (assembly GCA_030248175.1). NCBI lineage: Eukaryota > Metazoa > Nematoda > Chromadorea > Desmodorida > Microlaimidae > Microlaimidae sp. YZB2_3. The sequence goes on along the minus strand of JASAMX010018824.1, from coordinate 67,577 downwards.
ATTTTTTTACATACTCAAACAAACGAACTAATGCAAACGTATTTTTTTATCTCCGAAAACCAACTAAATAATACTTAATCAGTAATGTCAATGCTCAACTGTTTTTTTGAATTAACAACAATTAAAGCTAAAGTTGATTTATATAAAAATACAAAAAAACAAACTATTTTTTTTCTAAATGTAACATTTTAACCTTTTGTGTTAAAAATTATGTTTTTAAAATTTGCCCTAACAAATTCTCGCGTATCATTTTTAAATTTATGCAAATTTTTGGGGGGGGGGGGGCGGCGGCCGGGGGCGGGGGCGCGGCGGCGCCGGCGGCGCCGGCGCGGCGCGGCGCGCGGCGGCGCCGGCGGGCGGCGCCGCGAGGGGGGAAGATTTATTCTGGTGTTTGAACCAGAATAGATCTTCCGGGGGGAATAACTATTCCGAGGGGGGAAGATCTATTCTGGCGTAAATCAGAATAAATCTTCCGGGGGGAAGATCTATTCTAGAGCGCACTAGAATAAATCTTCCGGGGGGAAGATCTATTCTAGAGCGCACTAGAATAAATCTTCCGGGGGGGAAGAAAAATAGGGGGGAAGATTTATTCCGCGACACCGGCGCCTTTCTGATAACCCGCCCGCGCGGCATTCTTTTAGCCATATTCCCACCTGCATTTTAAAGCCCTGTTTTGCCGCTGCTCCTCCCAAAACCTATCCCACGAAGCAAAACATATATGACGCGATCACGAATACTATATGACATTTCAAAGCTAATAAAATTCTAAGGTGTTTGTTGTTAAATTTAAATCTAATATTATATCGTTAAACCGTCATGCACAATGGCGCAACATTGCTGAATGCTCGTCTGCGCATTGTGTGAGATTAAAGACTGCTTCATACTTATGACAAAGCGTCCTTTGGACAAAGTCCAAGAGACAAAAGTCCTTTGGATTATGTCCAAAAGACAAATACAGCGTAAAAACGTGTTTTAGACTTTGTCCAAAGGACAAAGTCCAAAAGGACAAAATCCAAAGAACAACGTATTCATACTTTTTGTGCTTTGGACTTTTCCCTTTGGATTTTGCCCTTTGGACTTTGTCCAAAAGACAAATTCTAAGTAGCATTCATACTTCGTCCAAAGAAAAAAGTCCAAAGGACGTTTTGGCTTGTCTAAAGGACGTTTTGGCTTTTCTAAAATTGTTCTTTGGACTTTGTCCAAAGGACGTTTTGTCATAAGTAAGAAAGAACCAGCCTTAAGGATCTATTTATATAATTATCATTTATTTTTTCGAAAAGCAGAAAACATAAATAAGCAATAGTTAACAAAAAATTTGTATGTATTGTGTAAATAAAAGAACAAAAAAAACAAAAGGAAAATCATCACACTTGACCCCTCAACGCCAAAGTATGATAGTGGTGATCCATCTAATATTCCCCAAAATGCAATTATTTGAATAGTCGCAGGCTTTTATATGAAACGAACTGCCTCCGCATAGCATGCAAATTTTTTCCTTTTGTAAGAATGCTAAATTGCTATTGTTATTATGCGTGCAGTTTGGTTGCGATATTACTAGTCATTACTCAGCCTTTTTTATTTAAAACAAACCACCACACATTCAAGCAAACACTTCGGGTGGCTTTACGGAAAATCCAGGGGCTTTTTCACCTATCAAACGACAATGTATATTATTAAATACTTTAACTGGCCGATATCCACAGCCGTGAAACTGAAATTCAACCCCGCCATTGAATTTCCATCCGTTGTGGTCAGTTTATTTCTTTGTCTGTTTGTTTGTGCGGTCCTTAGATAAACTGATTTCGATTCGTTTGTATTGATATATTATAATGAATAGAGAAGTGTCGATACATATTTATATAAATGAACCAATATAATATTTAAATATTTATAAATATTTATTTATTATAAATACTCTATCACTTGTAAACTTTGTGTATATTAGATTTTTTCCTGACAAAATGCGTGACATAATCGAAACGGTTCAATATACCGGTAAGCACAGGGTAATTCAATTGCTAAAAACGGCTTTAAGCTGCCTCTTACCTGCCTCCATCTGAAAATTCGCTGCCTTCGACTTGCTTCCTATCTGCCTTCGTTCTAAACTTACCCGCCTCCACCCTGCCTCCCACCTGGCTCCTAAGGCAGTTTCAGCTGTCTCTTACCTGCCTCCATCTGAAAATTCGCTGCCTTCGACTTGCTTCCTATCTGCCTTCGTTCTAAACTTACCCGCCTCCACCCTGCCTCCTACCTGGCTCCTAAGGCAGTTTCAGCTGCCTCTTACCTGCCACCATCTGAAAATTCGCTGCCTTCGACTTGCTTCCTATCTGCCTTCGTTCTAAACTTACCCGCCTCTCACCCCTGCCCTCCTACCTGGCTCCTAAGGCAGTTTCAGCTGCCTCTTACCTGCCACCATCTGAAAATTCGCTGCCTTCGACTTGCTTCCTATCTGCCTTCGTTCTAAACTTACCCGCCTCCACCCTGCCTCCTACCTGGCTCCTAAGGCAGTTTCAGCTGCCTCTTACCTGCCTCCATCTGAAAATTCGCTGCCTTCGACTTGCTTCCTATCTGCCTTCGTTCTAAACTTACCCGCCTCCATCCTGCCTCCTACCTGGCTCCTAAAGCAGTTTCAGCTGCCTCTTACCTGCCTCATCTGAAAATTCGCTGCCTTCGACTTGCTTCCTATCTGCCTTCGTTCTAAACTTACCCGCCTCCACCCTGCCTCCCACCTGGCTCCTAAGGCAGTTTCAGCTGCCTCTTACCTGCCTCCCAACCTGTATATGCTTCTACATAAGACGCCGGTCACCTGCTTCCTACAGTCCTATGTGCCCCGAGGCAGTTTTACTTGACTCCTACCGGCTTCCGCCGTCCCCTACCGTCTTCCGGAGGCCGGTTTAAAAATAAAATGAAATGATTACTCTCTGTTTTTTTTTAGCGATACTAAAAAAAAGTTGACGAAAAATTTCTTGTTTGCGGTCTTATAACTTTTGAACGCGCCGCGATCAATATGCAAATATCTCGCATTAAGGTCCTTGTACTTTTGGCTACCTCCTTAAAACAAAAATTTTTCAAAAATTTTGGGAGGTTAGCCCCGAAATTGCCGAAATTTACGGTCGATTTTTTTCGGCCAAATTTCTAACTTTTTACCATATGGGGCTTTACGTCTGAAAATTTTTTGGCAGATTTCCCATACTTTTCTGAGCTCAAAAATATATAATTTGTTAGGGGTAACCTACCTGGGTCGGGTACCCCGAGAGGTTAAAGGGGGTAAATTTCACGATTTTTGCTAAAAATCTTTGTATGGGGGACACCTTATGCATATTTTGGCATCATGCTCATATGTACCTCATGCTCATGTATCATGCTCATGCCATGCTCACACGGCATAATGTACCCCCAAAAATTTTCGGGGGTACATTATGGGTTTTAAAAATGGTAACCATTAAATGAATCGAGTTGAAATTTATATTTTTTGGGATAAGCGTGTCTAAAGCTTTGATATGAGTATAAACATGAGGGTATTATAATAAATATATAAAAAAGACCCCCTAAAATTTTTGGGGGTACATTATGGGTTGTAAAAATGGTAACCATTAGATGAATCGAGTTGAAATTTATATTTTAGGGATAAGCGTGTCTAAAGCTTTGATATGAGTATAAACATGATGGTATTATAATAAATGTACAAAAAAGACCCCCTAAAAACTTTTGGGGGTATATTATGGGTTGTAATAATGGTAACCATTGGGTGAATCGAGTTGAAATATATATTTTTGGGATAAGCCTGTCTAAAACTTTGATATGAGTATAAACATGAGGGTATTATAAAAAATATATAAAAAAGACCCCTAAAAACCTTGGGGGTACATTTTAGTTGTAAAAATGGTAACCATTGGGTAAATCGAGTTGAAAATAATTTTTTGACATCAGCGTGTCGAGAGCTTTGATATGAGTATAAACATGAGGGTATTATAATAAAATCACCTCTTAAGAATTTTAAGGGGTACATTGATGGGTGCAAAAATGGGTAACCACTGAAGAAAATTAAAAAAAACCATATATTTTTAAAATCAGTGCGTCGAGAGCTTTCATATGAGTATAAACATGTCACTTAAAATAAAAAATGACAAAATTACCATTTTTCAAAATTGGGGGTATTTGGGGGTATGTAACCGGGTAACCATAAAAATTTTAGTCTAAAATTAATATTTTTGAAATCAGCACGCATAGAACTTTCAAACGAATATAAACACGGCTTATAAATAATAAAAACAAAAAAATCACCACTTACTAATTTTAAAGGTACAAAAGGGTCTGTATTTTGGTTACCCGACCATTTAGAGCAAATTTTTTTACAATTTTTAAATCAGCACGCCGAGAGCTTTAAAATGATATATTATTCGCCTATGTAGAGGGGCTGTGTCAAAAGTTTTTTTAGGGGTCAGCCATTGCAGTGCCTTAGGGCATCAAGATTTTTTTGAGACTATCACCAAAATGTCGGACTTAAATTTCCGCATAAATCCCCCCCGGTCTCAAGCCTGTGGCTCTAACAGTTTTTGAGCATGATGCCAAAATATGCATAAGGTGTCCCCCATACAAAGATTTTTAGCAAAAATCGTGAAATTGACCCCCTTTAACCTCTCGGGGTACCCGACCCAGGTAGGTTACCCTTAACAAATTATATATTTTTGAGCTCAGAAAAGTATGGGCAATCTGCCAAAAAATTTTCAGACGTAAAGCCCCATATGGTAAAAAGTTAGAAATTTGGCCGAAAAAAATCGACCGTAAATTTCGGCAATTTCGGGGCTAACCTCCCAAAATTTTTGAAAAAAAAATTTTTTAGGAGGTAGCCAAAAGTACAAGGACCTTAACGCGAGATATTTGCATATTGATCGCGGCGCGTTCAAAAGTTATAAGACCGCAAACAAAAAAATTTTTGTCAACTTTTTTCCAGTATCGCTAAAAAAAACAGAGAGTATATTAAATTAAATTAAATACATGTACAAATGTAATGGTTTTTTAGAAAAATCCACGCCTAGGTTTGCAGCTACGAGTATTTTACCTATAATACTGTATGCGTACTTAAAATTTACATAATTGCTACCCATTTGAACTATTTCAATTTTTTGCTTACTGCACAGAGCCGAGCGAATTAAAAATTGATTCTGGCACGGGAGCAATTATGCAAATTCCAACTATGCATACAGTACTACGTATCCCCCAGGTATGATCTAAGTAATACGTTGAGTTAACCGTGGTAAAGTTTACACAACACAATGGCCAGACGAAAATACGACCACCAATAGAGGAAGGTTTTGCAGTGGTGATACGGAGGTTTTACCGTGATAACCGAAAAAAAGCGACCACGGATACGGGTTAAGCAAAAAAAAAACAAGTCTTAAACTCAGGTGGGAATTGCGTCAGCGCTTTTTTACTTAACCTTACTCCCCTGTTTTCCTTGGTCGCAGTTGACGCCTGGTGCGCTGTATACATCTTCGCTTGAGACGCGGTAAAAATCGGAAGGAGTTAAATAAAAAAATCTCGCTTTCCCTTCCCCACTTTAACTTTTATTTTCGGTTATTTTATTCGACCGCACAAATGCAGATTTGCAATTTGAATCCCGTGAAATACAGTCTTCTGAATGCGAGTTACTTCGACGCGGAACTGATTGACCTAATGGATCGAAATTTTAAATAGAACCTAGAGGATTATTTTTACTACGAGTATACGGAAGAAGAATACGACGAACACATAGGTGACGTAATTAATTTTAAAGCTTCTTGGCTTGGGATACCGGAAGCAACACCTTGGGGCGTCTTCACAGGTTTTAATTGGTCAAAATGTCTTTTTTATGACTGCAACTCCAAATTGTTGCATAATATAATCCTCGTTTATGGTAAAGTTTGGAGCAAATAAATAGAAAGAAATGCATATTTTATAAGTTTTTTATTATAAAATTCAGGGTTCCCTACCGCAGTATAAAACTAACTTTCAATTTTTACAAAAAAAATTGGAAAAAACAAAATTGCCATTTTAAAAAACATCATATAAAAATGAATCAATATTTGCTTAGTATTTTTTTTTATTATTTAACATTTGGTTTTAAAAAAAGGGCGGAAAACTCGTAGTTTTAAGATTACTGTAACCGAATCAAAAGCCTGTAAATTCGTTTTTTTGAAATTACGGTTTTAAATCTTGACACAAAAGTTTCAAATTTTTCAAAGAAGGAGTGTTAAAAAAAGCGAAATTTTCAAAAACGAGATGTCGAAAACGATATATTGAAAGATATAGTGTAAAAAACAAATTTTATGTTCACGAGTCTTCAATTGAAACGTTTTTTAACAATTAAACTTTTCGTCCTGAGGCTCATATGGCCTGATCTAAAAGTCGGTCATAGCAATTGCTTAATCCTTTGGGGTTTTTGCGTCCACAGTGCGGTGCAAATCAGCAAAAGGGATTGCTGCAGCATGTGAAACTCCTCGTTCAGTCGGCGATCAGCGTCAAGTTTAACACTGAGTAGCGGTGGCGTGGACTCCCTTCTGCGGATTTGCAGCGGAAAAAATTCCGAAGGGTTAATGTGCATTTTAAATAAAATTTGTGTACAAAAACTATTGGGAATGGGAAAAAAATTTTAAATTAGCATAAATTTTAAATTAGTATATTTGATTTGCTACCAAAAAGGTTGATGAAGTTTAAAATCTTTAGATCAATAAAGTTTTTTTTGTGCAAATCGATCTTTTCGTTAACAAAATATGCAAACCTAAGTTGTTTTAGCAGTTCCTTTTTTGTATACAAAATTATTCTCAATTACAGAAGAAAAAGAAGATTTCGACAAAATTTCCGACAATCCTTCTACAACTTTCGAGAAATCGAGAACAATTTTCACTTCTTTGACCAATCAGACCCCGTTGCCGAAAAACGAGGACGAATTAAACGAAAATTTTCCAGAACCCCCCGATCCGACGGAAGTGAAATGGCCAACCACGATTGCATACGTAAAAGATACAAGTGCACACGTAAATTTGAATGCGTATGCGAATTCGACCGGAAACCGACGACGAAATCCCACCGTTTCATCATCAAATTCCGGAATTTCGACCGCAGAATCGACGATCGATGACGAAATCGAATACGACCCGCCGTCGTACGACGAAACGGAAGTGAAAATGGAACCGGAAACAAAAACTGAACCGGAAACGGAACCGAAAACGGGAACGGAAAGTCCGCAGATGGAAAAAAGGTCGTCACTAGGGCATTGGCATATAATAAATGTGTTCTTGTAACTGGCTGCAACCTTTAGTTTTATTGTTTTTTTAAATACACTTTTATGCTGACGAACTTTTGCCACGAATTGCGTTTAAAAACATATTTTGTCAATAGTTATTACTTTGTTTAATTTTAATTCTCTAATTATATTGATTTTTAGGTTTGTTAATTGGAGAAAATTACTAAATAATATTGCATTATTGCAATTATGGTTGAACAATTTTATATCTGGCTGATCACGAAAAATAGAATAAAAACATAAGCGGACTAATTAAAATTGTGCTGTTATGACGTTTTGTTTTGTTGTTTTTTTAACAAAAAACGCAGAAAAACTTTCTAAGTCCACCTTTTTACAAAATATACAAAAATTAACCAATTTTAGTCCTTAAAAGATTTAAATTTGGATTCCTAAATCAGTAAATTGATAAATATTTATTACAATACAAGCTTTGATCTTTATTATTAAACCGCTTTAGTAAAAAATTTTGAATGATTTTGTTGTTAAATAGTTTTCCTATAAGCGGAGCTCCGGAGCCCCGGGGAACATTACTTATACAGACATGTGCGACCACGTGGGGTTAACCCCAAATTCGAGAAGAAGCATTTAACCCATGCACTCCGGAGTGGAGAAAATAAATAAAATCAAGTAGTTCAAAATGACGCCTAACCACTCCCAATTTAAATTTATGTTGTTCTCGTCTGCATGAGTGTGTGTTTTTAGCATATTAACAAACTAAAACATATAGGAAAATTGCTTTTTGACATGAAATAAGTGTGTTTTTTTAAAAAAAATTTTCCTTCTAACTAGAAAAGCAAAAATGGGTGAAATTCATCTCACAAAAAACGATTTGGTAAAATTTTGTTCTTCCATTTAACATTTTATGAAATAAAAAAAAATAACCGGGATTATGATTCTTCGTTTAACAGAAGGAAACTGCTCGGACAAAAAGTTTAAAGCAGCTATGTAAGAACGAAAAATCTATAAGGCATTTAAATGCATTTTCAAAATGACATTTACTATTATGAATTTTTCGTTGAGGTTTAAATGTTAAACTTAGCCCTATTGGCGACGTAAAGGGTAAAACGCGAAGATGAAAGGAAGAAAAATTTTAAAGGAAAAATGCCCGGACGAAAAAAAATCCAGGGCCCCAAAGGGGCGAAATTTGAGAAACTGAACGCCTGGGACGAGGAGATGAACGAGATTGGAAATTTACATGTAAGTATTTGCACTAATAACTTTGGTTTCGTGTGTTGTAGCGATAAATCTCAAGTATCACGGTAATTATCCCAAAATTTGCATACGGTGTTGTTTAATGTGCAAAGACATGATGTCGCGCCTAACGCAGCTGATTGGTCATTATATGTATGATGTTGAGTTCTGTAATTTTTAATAGAATAACGTAATTTAAAAAAATAACGATTTGTAGGGAGAAGATCACGCGTCGCAAACTCCATTTGAAATGCGGGTGAAGAAACAGTTTTACGAGCAATATTTTACTTTTTCTGATCTCGACAAGAAGAATACAGGACATAAAATAGAAGACATGCTATTGGAGTGTGTTTGGAAGGATCAACAATGCTTTCCAAAGTAGTTTTCTAATTTCAAATTTTAAAATCCTTTAAAAACTTTGATCTAAGACAAATAAGGAAAATTTAAGGTCGATGTAGCCCAGGAGATTCGGAGTTGGAATTCGGAGCTAAAATTAGAGAATTTGGGGCAATTTATAAACCTAGGCACATCAGAAATATTCAGGCGCGTCAGGAACGAGCTCAGTACGCGTTTCTAAGCCTAAACAAAGCCTAAAAACAATCTAAATGCTCTCCACGCAGCTATTTTATAAAGTTTAGGTTGTTTTTAGGCTTCGCTTAGGCTTAGGAACGCGTACGCTAAAGCTCGTTCCTGACGTACCTGACGCGCCTGTGTGCCTAGCGTGCCTAGCTTTATAAATTGCCAAAATTAGAGAACTTGGAAGTTTCAAAAGTGAGTGGGGAACTTGAAGCCGTAACTTGGAAATTTAGAGCCAAAGTAAAAATAACTAAAACGTTTACCTAAGTCTAAGCGAAGCCTAAAACCAAGCCCAAACCAATTTTTCTTTAATTTAAAAATTTTAAACAAATGTATTTTAAGAAAAAAATCTATAAAGATGGGATGACCTGTAATAAATGATTTTGTAGTATGCATAATTTTATTGAACTGGAAAATACCTCAAAAAGGCCCTATCTTTGTGTCTTAGGGTATTAAAAGGTCTTACGGTATTAAAAAAATAATGACAATACATTTCTAAAAAACTAATGTCAATATTTTTCTGTCAGAAAATATTAAATTTTTGGAATTTTTTATTGTATTATTGGCTAATTTGTAGAAATTTCACTCACTTTTTGCATCCGATATACGGAAATTGCTACAGCTTTAATGCAGGATGGGAGACAGTTGGAGAAAAAACGGTTAAAAAGCCTCTTCAAAAAACCCATACAACTGGTCCGAAAGGAGGTAAGACATAAGCAATACGTCGTTACTACGACACAATGAGTCCCTATTCACAAAGATAAGCAATACGTCGTTACCACGACACAAAATACTGTAAAGTCAGTGTAACGCTAATTCATAATGTTTATTTATATATATGTATTAAAAGATAAAAATAGTCACAGTTAACGAGTATTTTAAGAGGATTCTGACCCTTTGTGTCATAGGAACAAAAAATAATAAATATTATTTTAGCTAATTATAAATATTATAATAAATATTATGTTTCATTAGCTAACAGTTTTTTTATTCAATATTTCATTTAATGTTTCATTAGCTACAAAATAATCACCAATAATTCACTTTACTTTTAAAAAACCACTTAAAAAATATTTGAATATAATGCGCACATAAATTTACTGCCCCAAATTAAACTTACAAGTGCCCCACAGTTAGAGGACGCCCTTGTAATAAAACGCGTTTCAGATAAAATTTTAAATTTAAAAGTAAATTTTTGTTTCTTACATGCATGACCCAATCCAATATCTAATCGTGCTTCTGAACCCTTTGAGATTTTTATCACTGCAAATCCTCAGAAGATATTTCACACCATTACTACAGTAGTTCCACCAGAACGGTGGTGGATATTTAGATTATAATCTGAATTAAGGTTTATTATTTTAAGATAAAAATTTATGCTCAAAGAAGTATGTAGCTTTTTTTTGTGAGAGACGCAATGTTTATTAATAGTTATTTTCTATTTCGAAGCTATTTTGTGAGTAAATGGTTTACGCCGAGATGACACTGCCACCAATTATAATGCCACTGGTGATAGCTGTCACCGGTGGCACCACCACCGCTAAATTTCCACCGGAAATTTTCCACCACTAGGTTTTCCCCGCTAAACATGCAGGGCTCTCCATGTGAATTTTTATTTAGTCGTATTTATTCGAACTGTCCATGGATTTTTTAATCAGTCGTTTTTATTCAGTGTTGTCCATTAAATTTTTAGTTAATGCTAAAGTCTTCCTGGGGCCTATTTCATAAAGACGTTTGTAAATTTTCATTTTACAAATCTCCGCCTGTTTTTTGTAAACTACATGATAGAGGATATACCACACGGCGAATATTGATCGGTCAGCGGAGATGAAATGACGTGACTGCGACCAATCAGTGCAGAGTAGTGCGCGAAGATGCTCCCCCTGGATTACAAGTCAAAAAACCTTTATCGTGTATTTTACAAAAAAAAGGCGGAGATTTGTAAAATGAGAATTTACAAAGGTTTTTATGAAACAGGCCCCAGACTGAAATTAAAGGCGTAACCGCTCTCCGCCAGGAAGAAATAAACTATAAACCCGCGAGCGAGAAAAATTTTAAAAAAAGTTTTCAGCGATTATGTAACCAATTATTAATTAGTTGCGACATTTGTTTCTCTGCACGTGATAAACGAGTGATTACTTTACCACTCATCTATTTTCACCCTGATAGAATTTAACTTTAGTCGTATTTATTCAGAACTGTCCATGGATTTTTTAATCAGTCGTTTTTATTCAGTGTTGTCCATTGATTTTTTAGTCAGTCGTATTTATTCAGGACTGTCCATTGATTTTTTTAATCAGTCGTTTTTATTCAGTGTTGTCCATTGAGCTTTTAGTTAGTCGTATTTATTCAGGGTTGTCCATGGAATTTATATACAGTCGTAGATATTCAGGGTTGTTTTTGGAATTTTTAGTCAGGCGTATTTATTTATTCAGGGTTGTCCATGGAATTTTTCGTGGAAGAAGAGGAGTACATCCCCTTATTGGCCAGCAGTTCCGGGCTGCGACTCCACGTCCACTACCCCCAGAATCCGCCATTCCCGGAAATTTCCGGATTTACTGTGTCCACCGGATTTCAGACGGATCTGGAGCTAAGAAAGGTAATCACAAGCACCTGTCTTACAAAATATTAACAAGAAAAAATATGGCTCAGACGCATTAAGTAACCCGATTAGGACACTAAAGGTATCTGATTTCTTGAGGACAATCAACGGTTCATCTAGGTTGTTTATATTAGTAACAATTAGACCACTAAAAAGGTAAAATTGGGGCACCCGAATGGGGGAACTTCCAAGTTGAGGTACCAAATGTATCTGAAATATGTATATTTAGTTAATCATGTTTTTTATTACTTATTTTTAATCATATTACAATTGAGTTGGCCCTCAATTTTAGTTTGTTTTGTGCGAAAGTGGTTTGAATTAAAAATTTCAACCAATGTCTTTCGCCAATAATTTATTTACATAAAGCTATATCAGTAATCATAAGTAATTAAGATTTAAACCTTCATATCAATAAAGCTGTATAAGTCGACGTTTTTGTAAACGAGATAATGTTCCCTAAGAATTTTTTCAGTCCAAATAATTTTCGAAAGATTAGGTATGACTATTACTTTACATTTTGCGATCGGAATATTTTTATTTTTGTAAGAAAAATTCCACTGGTTAATAATTTTTATGAAATTCTTACATTTGGACAAATTGGAAGCACATTACCTATATAACTTTTTGCCTATATTTGACTTTTTTCGTATTTCGTTTTGACAGAATGCTCAAAAGTGCACGGGTACCCGTTCTTATAATTTCCAGATTTACCCTATCAACCGGTTTGTCAAAAAATGCAGAGCGCGAAAAAGCTTTTTTAAACAAGATTACGAATTCATGGCACATTAGTTTTTTTATTTTAAAATTGTATAAATAAAATTGTTTTTTTATGCATTCTTAAAATGTATCGTTTTGTAGCTGGAAGTCCAGCGTCTGGGAAAACCATATCATTCAGAAGGCTGCGGCACGGAACCAACCGAATCAATGAAAGAAATCGGGCAGAAATACTGGCCTTACGGAAATTACACAAACATGGCTTGCATGGTGTTTTGCTACCAGGTATTTTATAAATTAAAAATTTTTTCATTACTCCATGGCACAACAACAACATAAAATAAGTGCTGCTGAAATCTATGATTTTTATAAGCTCAATATAGCCTACTATTTGTCACACGTAACTTCGATTGATGATAATTTTGTACTGTTGCTTAGTCCAACACCAACGACAAGTGACTGAGGTAAAATATAATAATGTAAATTTTTGCTCAAACTGTCAGTTCTCGGCTATTTTTATCATTAGCTGTATGTCAAATAAATTATAATGTACAAATATTTAGTATAACCACTTTTTATGGATCAAATCCCTATCGGAAATTTAAGTTCACCTATAAACAAAATACAAAATAATTTTTTTTACAAACTGTCCCTTTCCTTTTAAGTTTAATATGCATTCAGGTACCGTTTGTATACCAAATAAAATATAATAAGAAAATTTTTGTATACACTACTAATGGCTAATCTACACACGTATACTGTTGTATAAAAATATAATAAGCAAATTATTGATTGAAATTCCTTTAGTGGATCGACTTGGATTTACCGGGTTTATGTTTTTCAGCAGACTATAAAGATTAAGTGTCTTTATGTTATCAACTATACTAAAAATATATAGTATAAAGAAAAACAGAGTTCTTTATGGTACCAATCGGAGCACATTCTAAGTGGGGTGCGCTGGAATTAAGGCCCGCTCAACTTAGGGCATGGGGGCATCAGGAAATAAACCTAAACAACAATCTTCAGCTGGGCAATCAAATCATTCAAAGAGTTAAAAATTATAAATATTTGGGTTTATTTGTATGTATTTACATGACAAAATAAATTTATTTATTTATTTATTTATTTACTAATATTACACAGTTACATTTTTTTAATGTTTTGTGCTAAATATGTGCGGTTACATATTTTCTACTTCATTTTTGCATATCTGTTGATCATAGTGAACAGAAATGATGTGTGTTGTAAAAAATTGTAAGTGAACATATATCGGTAACAAAATGGTGATGTTATAAAGTAGTTAATATTTAATAATAGTTAAGCACACTAACAGACACATTACGTCTTATAAATAGATTTTAAACATTTTTTATAAGTTTATAAAAAATTTTGGTAAAAAATTATCTTTTAAATATATATTTCATTATTCCTTGTTTATTTGGGAAATAAAAATAAGATAACTAGGAACTGGAAGCTTCGGAGTTTTGAGGCTCCAGAGCTCTGCCGAACATCAGTATTTTTAGTTATTGTTAAAAGAAAAATGCGGCTGTGTGGACCCAACGGTGGTGAGACCGCAAGACGGGGCGCTACCGTGTCGACTCAACGATTCCGCGCAGGAAACTTGCAAGAGAAATTTGCATATCCAGATCCGGACGGACGCCACATCCAAATGCAAAGCTGAATGTCCCTCAGCTTGCAAGTAAAATTTCACGCTTTGACTCTGACGTTGAGAATTCGTAAAAATCGGAGATATTACCTTTCAATTTTCATTTGTATTTAGTAAAAAAGTTCGCTGATCTGTATTTGGCAAAAAAATGTTTAGTTTTCCGAAAAGTAAAAAAGTTAAAAAAATGCTTAGTTTGCTTCGGAGCCAGGCGTTAAGAATCATGATGCCGTCAGCAAACGGTCGGAACTTGAAGTTGGGAAAATGGGCACCTGGAGCCGAAAGTAAAAAGAAATTGATTTGAGATTAGCTTTATGCTTAGTCTAACGGCTCGGTATATGTTTTATCGATTTCAAAATTTCGACTCCAAATTCACAAATTGACCGTTTTCGACGCTAAGTTTCAGCTCCAAGTTCATTCGGCTTCAAAGATCCCAAATTAAGCAAAGTAAATGGAGCGGCTAAAAGCTGGTTCATACCTCTTCCAAAGGGATCAACGAAACGAGGGTCCCGCGACACGAGGGTTCTACGACACGACGGTCCCGAAGGGGTAAGACACGATGGTCCCAAAGTTCCACAGGTCCGCAAATTTATTTGTTTATTTTATTCGGTTTAACTTAGTTTATTTGCACGCGTTTTGATGCAAAAGAATTATGTATTGTTATATATTGTTTTTCTTAGCGTTGTCACAGTACCAGTGGAAACGCATTCTTTCCGGATCGTTGTGTCGTACCGTTTCTCATTTGTAAAACCGTCGTTTCGTACCTTCCTCCTCTTGGGACCGTCGTGTGACGTTTCTTGTCCAAAGTGTTCAAAGAAAAAAGTCGGAAAGACAAAATCCACAAGGAATTTTTAAACATATTCATACTTTGTCCAAAGTATAAATCCAAAGGACGTTTGGACAACCCAAAGATGTTCTTTGAACAAACCAAGGACGTCCTTTGGACAATTTGAAAAAGTCGTCTTTTGGACGAAGCACGAACACTTTTTAAATACCGTCCAAAAGACAGTGTAAAGTGTCTAAAAGACCAAAAGACAGTCCGAAGTGTTCAAAACAGTCCAAAACTCAAGTTGAAATATTTAAACTTGGTTTTGGCTGTCCAAAAAACAATTTTGGATTGTCAAAAATTCACCTTTGAAAAGTCAAAAGGACAGCTTTTGATTGTCCAATATTGTCCTTTAAAGTTTGTCCTTTGGACTATCTGTTTGACCTTTCTTTTTACTTTGTTCTTGTACCCGTCTTCCACACTGTCCTCTAGACTTTCCTTTGGACTGTCCTTTAAACTGTTTTTGGACAGTTTCCCTTTTTTCCATTTTTAAATTTTTTGGTTCTTTTCTTGTTCTTAACCTTCCATTCTGTTGTCTATTGGACTGAACAAAGGACAAAATAAACTATAGGCAAATAAAATCTAGCTGACCGCGATATTTGCAGTATTTAATTGGCTATTTGACAACAAAAACATTCAAAATTTTTCACTAAAGCGGATTAATAACAAAGATTAAAAATTGTATTTTAATAATTATTTATCAAATTACTTAATTTGGAATCTATATGCAAACTTTTTAGGAGCTAAAGCTGGTTAATTTTTGTCTATTTTGTGAAAATGTGGACACGTCAGGATTTTAAAGACCCTCAAAATGTCATATAGTATTCGTAATTACGTCATATATGTTTTGCTTTGTGGGAATGGTTGTGGGAGGAGCTGTTAGAATCACTTTTAGCCAATTAGCGCTTGGGAAAAAATTGGATCTCCAATGGATGAAAGATCTCCATTTTTCCCAAGCCCTAATTGGCTAAAAATGATTCTATAAGGTCATAATTCTGTCAGGGTCTTTAACACTGAACAATTTCCTTTTAAATGGGAGGGTTTTGACTATCTTGACATGTTAAAAGTTGGTTAATTTTTGTATATTTTCTGAAAAGGTGGAATTTAAAAAAAAATTCTGCGTTCTTATTTGTTTAAAAAAAAACGTCATTACCGCACAATTTTAATTGGTCCCCTCATGTCTGCATTCTAATTTTTAGCGTCAGCCAAATATAATTCAACTATAAACCATAAAAAAATGAATGATTAAATTTTTAAAATGATTACAAGTTTGGTCTTCGTATAAGCGGACGTGAATTATAATTATTATCAAATACTGGTGTTCCTCGGAGCTTTGAGTTCCGAAATAAGCTAGTTTTAAACTAAATTCCTGCATATTTAATTTAGATTTGGTAATTAAATTTTTTTCGATTTGTCTTTTAATGAGCACTGAGTTTGGCCTGGCTTTTAAATAGGCCTTGAATTTTTCTAGGTTATTAACTAAGCTTTGAATTTGGACGAAAAAAACTACACACGCAAGCATGACACAGAAACATAAATCTACAGTCTACAATAAAATTTTAAAAGATATTGTTATTTTAGTGATTACGAACACCAAATCAAATCCAGTTATGCATACTGGCCAAACGAACAATTGCTGGTAAGAAAACGCGTTTACTTTGATTTTGATTAATTAATATAAAAAAAATTTAAATTTTTCGATATTTTTACAGCAATTAAGAATTAAAAGTTAAACCTAGAAATTCGGCAGGTTTTTTTTCAAAAATATTTTGATATTATATTTTTTATCATGCTCAAAAATAGGATTTTATTAAACGCAATTTTGTTGAACGCACTTAAACGCTCCAACTACTAAGTTACTCGAAAGTTGGCTATAATTTATAAATGTATAAATGTTTATACATTTATAAATGTTTTCCAAATTTATAAATGTTTTGTTTGAAAATTGCTTGAAAACGAACCGGGCCGTCGTTGTTTTAATTTCCCTCCAGTTATCCGTTTTTTTATTGCCACGCCCGGCGTGTCCATTCGTATCGCGTTTGCACGCAACGCTCAGCGTCGAATGAACGTCCCAAATTAGTGGACGGGTAAATACTAAAAAAGTTTCTTGTTCCATTTTTTAGATATTGCCACTAGAATCACCACGTCCGTTTGCTTCTCGGAAGTAATGTTTTTCTGAGCTTCGTTTTTTGGAAAGTCCGAAAAACCTGCACCCCTCCAAAGTTCCGCCTTATGTTTCATAATACTTTTATAAAATAGCTGGAACTGGAAAATAGCTTTTGTAATTCCTGTTTTTAAAAAAGGTGTTAAAAATAAAAAATCTAATTATCGTCCAATATCTCTTACTTCTTTTGTTTGCAAATTAATGGAAAGGCTGGTAGTAGATGTTCTTTTTTCCTTTTTCTCAAATATTTTGTCAAGGTGTCAACACGGGTTTAAGGCCAAAAGTTCAACTATTACGCAGCTTCTGGAAACTTTAAACGATTGGACGTTGTCCTTAAAAAATAAAAAAGCAATTGACGTGATTTATTTAGATTTTGCTAAGGCCTTTGATAAGGTTTCACATGAAAAATTGTTGTTTAAATTAGAAAAATATGGAGTTCATGGTAGGTTTTTGAAATGGATTGAGGCATTTTTAACTGAAAGAAGTTTAAAAGTAATCATTAACGGCGTTGAATCATCTTCACGTAAAGTAAAAAGTTCCGTTCCGCAAGGTTCCGTTCTAGGGCCTTTTTTGTTTTTGATATATATCAATGATATTGTTAATTGTGTTTTTCATTCCAAAATTATGTTATTTGCCGATGACGCGAAGGTGTACAATACTTTTTCCAAAGATCAAGAAAATAGAAGCACACAATGTCTTCAAGAAGATCTCGATAGAATATGTCATTGGGCACAAGAATGGCAACTTGAGTTGGCAACAAACAAGTGTCAAGTTTTACAAATTGGTACGAAATACAGAGAAAATACTTTGAAATACAGTATGAATAAAAGTTTTCTTGAAAGAGTTAATGTCATTAAAGATTTAGGTGTTTATATGTCTAATAGTTTAAAATTTTCTGATCATTGTGAAATTATTTTAAGAAAAGCTTTAAAAACTGTTGCATTAGTTTTTAGATCTTTTAATTCAAGTTGCATCTCTAGTTTTTTACGCGCTTACACCTCATACATACGGCCTCAACTAGAATATGCTAGCGTGATTTGGAATCCATACTTACAGCGAGACATAGCTTGTATAGAAAGAGTCCAGCGGTCATACACCAGAAGACTATTCCAAAGATGCCATTTAAAAAAAGTCTCATACGAGGAAAGGTTAAAATTTTTAGGATTACTCACCCTTGAAGAGCGACGTGCAAATCAAGATCTTGTTGAATGTTATAAACTTATACATGAAACCACAAATAATAATCGATATACTTTTTTCACTTTTAATGAAAATCAGACAAGGGGTCACTCTTACAATCTAAAAATGGGAAAGCTTAGAGATAAAACATAAGAAAATATTTTCTTTTCTAACAGAGTAATATCAAAATGGAATATGTTAACGCAAAACCAAGTCTCAGCCCCGTCCATTAAAATATTTAGAAAAAGTATTCAAAGTGGCTCAATTTAGTGCTTACTAATTAAGCCTTTGAGTCACATTCTAGAGTAAACCATTTCTTTGTCATGTTTAGCGACCGTGATCGGTTCGCAATTATATCATTGTTGTTTGTTTTTTTGATCGTATATTTCTAGAATAAACTTTGATGATAATTAATAAAAAAAGTAATGTCAAACATTGTTTTGTTTTTTTTTTCTGAAATAAAGCTTTTTCAAAAGCAAAACATATATGACGTGATCACGAATACTATATGACATTTTGAGGGTTCTTAAAATCCTGACGTGGTATTATCATGGACCACTGTACTATTATCTTTTTCAAACTGTCAGAGAATTAAAACAAAACGCAATACAATTCTTATTTAAAATAAAATAAACTATTACAGGAAACAATAATACACAGTTTTTCCGCCAGAAATAGGAATTTCGAAAGGATTGTGAAAGGAGCTAATCCAGAAAGACTACAGTAAGAAAATAAATTACATGATTTAAATTATTAAAAATCTTTATTGTTTTTAATTTAACTAATAACAAATTAATTAATTTTGTCATATTATAATTATTTATCTTAGATAGAATGTACATATATGGTGTTATTATTGATTTGATTTAAATACCACACAATAAAATTAAAACGTACCAATAAAAAACATATATACACGATATCGAAATGTTTCTTGCTATACATAATAGGAGCTATTTGGCCTGTTTTTAAAAATTTAAAAAATACGGTTGGTAAATACTATAAAAGTCATCAAACAGAACTTACAAATAAAAAACCAAAGCCTACAAAAAAATAATGGGCACTAGAATAAAAGGTTTGATGACCAAAGACAAAAATTACAGTCTTACTTTTGAGTTATTAACATAAACAAATTTGGTGATTTTCAAATTCTAAGTGACCTGCATTCAGATTCTCTTCTGTAACTCATTAATTAAACCTTAACAGCAATTAAAATGACCTATTTATTTAAATCACGAAGACAAAAATGTCTGACGTAAGACTATATTACCCTGAGAAACAAAAAGAGAAAGGATTAAAAATATGCGGAGCATACGAAAACAAAAAGGCTTTTTTGAAGCTCCGATTGATTTTGAGTGCATAATTTTCTATATATTGCGTAAAAAAATTTATTTTTAAAGCTGCACCATAATTTTTCTGTTTTTAGCGACAATATACTGAAAGTGAATATATATTTTGAACGACTGAATTTTGAGTCAGTTGAAGAGTCCGCCGCTTATTCGGTAAGCTAGTAATTAATATTTATTAATAAAAGTAGGTATTAGTAGCACATAATAATAATATTAAATAAATAAGAGTCCCTCGCATTTTCAATAAAATTATTTGGTAAGCTTGTGATGCGTTTTCTTTATTAGAAAATTACACTGTTCATTAACCCTTTGGGTTTCTTCCCGCTGCATATCCACTGAAGGGATTCTGCGTCAGTGCTGCTCAGTGTTAAACTTGGCGACGGAAGTCAACGGTACGCGAAGTTTAACACTGAACAGCGATGGCGTGGAATCCCTTCTGCGGATTTGCAGCGGAATAGATCTAAAAGGGTTAATGGCAAATTAAATTAAAAATCAAGGATCACGCCAGGTACCACCTGGGGTGACCCACCGCCACGGGGTTGCACCCTTAGTTTTCTAAAGACCCCGGTAGCTGACACATTTTTTGAAACTTATGTTTCTAATGTTTCGCTCGGTTCATTACTCGGATCCAAGAATCAGCTCTAAAGGCAATCGCTAAATTAAAAATCCATCACAAGCTACTCAGCTACTCCCGGGTGATTTAAAACCTATTGACTTCCAAAAGTTAAGCAAATATTTAACAAAAAAACGCCAAAAATTTTCCAACAAAAGATTTAGGGTCGACGGAGTCTGGGAATTACTTGGAGCCGAAAATAGAGAACTTGAAGCCGTAAGTGGTGAACTTGGAGCCGAAAGCTAGGAACTTGGAGCCAAAAATAAAAATCGCTAAAACGTGTACCTTAGCCCAAGCGAAACCTAAATTTAAGCCTAAACCCATTTTTTTCTGAAAGGCTCCAAGTTCCTATTGCTCGTGGCTCCAAGTTCCCAAAAATTTTCAATGGCTCTAAGTTCCCTGCTTGTGGCTCCAAAGACCCCGTACCCAACAAAAAACGGCTAATATTGAAGGTTAAAGGTAAATTACTCGTGGTTGTTGACGTAGTCGTTGCCAATTTTCATTGATATGCTCACATGCGCTGATTATTTATAGAACAAACTTAATTTACTGGATAAAAATAATATATAAAATTATATAACAAACAAGGCATAGAAGATAAATGTAGTGCAAAACTTATTTGTAATAATGATAAGACAATGAAGTTTTAACTTTTAAAGTTTTAATGCAAACACAATTACAATTTTTTAACAAAACACTACTATACAACTAACATAAAATAAAACTATTACATAATATACCTACAAACTATGGCGTTTCGGGCATAAGTTTAAGACGCCTCCGTGCTGCCCTCGTCAGTTAAATACACGGATTCTCACTCAGTTACTTAACAACTTTTTGCATAAAAATATATACACAAATACATATTATAAACAAAAAATTTAAATTTAGTAAACAAATAAAAACCTTATACATTAACCAGCATTACACCAATTTATGTAATGTAACACTATGGTAAACATTTTGAATTATAAAAAAGGAGACATTCTGGATTACACCAGATGCAGTTACATACTACAAGCAAAAACATCCTGGAATTAACCAGGTGCAGCACAAAAACTGCTAAACAGATAAAACATTATAACAAAACACTTTTTATAAACAATCTGGATTACTCCAGATGCAGTTATCTACCGCAAAAATAAACATCCTGGAATTAACCAGGTGCAGCACAAAGACTGCTTTTCACATAAAACATAATAACAAAACAATTTTATTAAACATTCTGGATTACTCCAGATGCAGTTAACTATACTGCAAAAATAAACATCCTGGAATTAACCAGGTGCCGCACACAGACTGCTAAACAGATAAAACATTATAACAAAACACTTTTTATAAACAATCTGGATTACTCTAGATGCAGTTATCTACCGCAAAAATAAACATCCTGGAATTAACCAGGTGCAGCCCAAAGACTGCTTTTCACATAAAACATAATAACAAAACAATTTTATTAAACATTCTGGATTACTCCAGATGCAGTTAACTATACTGCAAAAATAAACATCCTGGAATTAACCAGGTGCCGCACAAAAACTGCTAAACAGATAAAACATTATAACAAAACACTTTTTATAAACAATCTGGATTACTCCAGATGCAGTTATCTACCGCAAAAATAAACATCTTGGAATTAACCAGGTGCAGCACAAAGACTGCTTTTCACATAAAACATAATAACAAAACAATTTTATTAAACATTCTGGATTACTCCAGATGCAGTTAACTATACTGCAAAAATAAACATCCTGGAATTAACCAGGTGCCGCACACAGACTGCTAAACAGATAAAACACAATAACCAAACAACTTTGATAAAAATTCTGGATTACTCCAGATGCAGTTAACTACTGCAAAAATTAACATCCTGGAATTAACCAAGTGCAGCACAAAGACTGCTAAACAGATAGACCACAGTAACAAAACAATTATAATATACAATCTGGATTACTTAGACGCAGTTAACTACTGCAAAAATAAACATCCTGGGATTAACCAGGAGGATTATATTTCACTTCTTTTTAACCCTTATAGCGATTGCGATGGTTGCTCAGACGCGAAGTGTATTTCCCGTTTAAATTGCTAAAAATTAAACCTTTTCGTGAAAAATCTAAAAAATGCTGTCAGGAATATGTTGAAGCTGTTGATCAGTACTACAAAAATATTGAAAAACGCATGGTTGATTCCGGAAGCGTAAATGAATTCTATAAGTATATAAATAAAAAAACAAAATCAAAATCAGCAATACCAAGAATTCTTGGCAATACCAGCGATTTTAAACGATAATAATGGGTTTACGGTTGACGATAAAAAAAAGCTAATTTGTTTAACAGGTTTTTGCTTCGGTCTTTACAAAAAATAACGAAATTTTACCAGAATTTTAAAAATTAGTTCCTGAAAATAAAGGCCTTCATTATGTGACCTTTTCTTACGAAAAAGTTCTTAAAGCCTTAAAACGTTTACCTTCCAAAACATCAAAAACACCGGATGGTTTTCCCGCTTTTTTTCTTAAATGTACTGCAGAAGAAATTGTGTTACTTTTATGAATACTTTTTGAAGCTACAATGAATACTGGGGTTTTACCAAAAATATGGAAAGAAACTTTGGTTTCGCCCATTCACAAAAAAGCCTTAAAATCTTTGCGGAATAACTATCGTCCTATTTCCCTTACAAGTTGCATTATGCAAAATTGCTGAAAGAATTATTGTAGATGAATTATTGCTATATTTAAAAAGAAATAATCTTATTTCGAAAGAGCAGTATGGATTTTAAGCAAAAAGGTCAACGTGTACACAACTATTATCACTTTTAACTGAATGGACCAATTATTTAAACAATGATATGCGAATTGACGTAGGCATTGATTTTGCTAAAGCTTTTGACACAGTTTGTCATTTAAAGCTGCTTCATAAGCTTAAAATCTACAGAATCAATTATGAGCTTTTAAATTGAATAAGAGCTTTTTTAACAAATCGTTCACGAATTGTAACTATTGGTGACGAAGTTTTGGATTCAGTCGCTTGTGTCTCAGGTGTGCTCCAAGGCTCCGTATTGGGCCCAATTTTATTTTTTATCTATATTAATGATATTGTAGGTTGTTTAGAAGGGTGTTGTGGGGTAAAACTATTTGCTGACGATGGTAAATTATTTCAAGCGCGTAATAACAATAACAACGAAGACCTCAAATCTACTTTTAAAAAATTTAATAACTGGGGGGCCGATTGGCAATTAAATGTGTCCTACAAAAATGTAGGGTTTTATCAATTGGAAAAACGCAATTAATCAGGATAGCTATGTGTTAGGTGGCACAGCAATTGATTCTGTAAACGAAATTACTGACTTAGGAATCACAATATCTGATTCGTTAAAACTTTCCACTCACTGTTCAAAACTGGCAGCTAAAGCATATTCCTACGCATCTTTAATTTTAAAATGTTTTAAAACAAATAATCCATTTTTACTTATCCGCGCTTTTAAAACTTATGTTTGGCCCGTTTTGGAGTCAAATGTTCCCTTCTGGAACTCATATTTATTAAAAGACATAAAATTTTTGGAAAGGGTACAGAAAATTTTTCTATAACAATAAAGACTGGTTCATACTTATGTAAAAACTTTTTTGGACAAAGTCCAAAGGACGTTTTTACATAAGTATGAACCAGCCTTAAGTCAATCACCAGACAACCAACCAATCAGACAATTTTATATTGGTTTTCCTTATTTTATATAGTTTTACAACGTCATCCAAACATTCTTCTGGGGTGAATTGTTCAAAAATCGACTTAACTTAAGAGGCCCCTTAACTAGAGGTACCTTATCCACTAAAGTGTCCCTTAGTTAAGGGATCCTTTATTTTTGTTTTTAAAAAAACTTTAGGAGCCCCTTAACTAAGGGCCCCTTAGTAGATAAGGTACGTACTTTAAAGTTAAAGTATGTATCTTAGTGGTTTTCACCTTACTTTTTGCACGTATCATTGGTGTTTTTTGCTCAAAAGCATTACCAATTATATTGGCCAAAAATTGATAGAGACTTTGAATGTATGATAGACATTTGCATACTATATTATTTTGGAACCTTTAAACCAAGTAATAAACCATTTTTTGTTTTTAACTCTAAACAAATCCCATTAAAACTGCTTAAAAGCAATAAGTTTTGTCTATTTACAGAAAAAAATGTTATAATAGCAAAAAATACTACACAAAACAATACCGATGTACAAGCAGTTTCTGAAATAAAAATTTATAAAATGCTCAAAAATAAAATATTTAGATAGAAAAAGGTTTTTTTGATATTTTCTAGATTTTTATGCCCTATTTTATTAAATATATGATATAAACTGCTTACTTTAAAATTTTTTAGCGAAAAACAATGAAAAAATTAAATTAAAAAAATAAGTTACCTCCAATAATCAACTTAATTTTTCAAATTATCTCGGGATTTATGGTTATCTTTAAATAACGCAAATTAAAGTACGTACCTTAGCGAGTTTAGAAGATCGCAAATAATTAAGTTACTACCAATTTAAAAGTCTCTTTAGTTAAGGGGCCCCTTATCTTTTAACAACACATTTCTGCCTGGACCCCGGTTCACAAAGCGCGCGTGATTTAGATGCTACTTCAGAACGTTGCTTAAAACTCTTAATGTTGCTTTCAATCTTTATAATCTTTTCAAAAAATTTTCCAAAACCTTTTGTTTAAATGAAATAAATTAATAATTTACTAATTTTATGCATATTTGTTTTATATGCAAGCTAATACAGCTTTAACCTATAGTTAGAGATTTTGTTACACCTTATTATCTTTAATTAAAAAATTTTAATAAATAATAAAGACATTAGGGTTGCGGTCGGGGTTTACATTTGTAAACAAATGTTCACAGTCCATGCTTTAAGTTGTTCATAATGAATTAATAAAAATTATGTGTTCTAAAATAATTATTGCGTTTTTAATGCATAGACATGTTCAGAGACATCAGGGGTGCGGTCGGGCTTTAAATCGTTAAACAAATTTTATTCAAGATTTAGGAGTTCAAGATTTAGGTTGTTCATGATTTTATAACAAAATATACCTGAAAAGTATAGCGTGTTATTTTAGGCGTTCGACATATTCGGAGACATTGGGGATGCGGTCGGGCTTTAAATTGGTAAACAAAAGTTTGCAGTTTATGCTTTAGGTTATTCATGATAAATTTGTAATACATCCTGTATTCCTGAAGTGCTGTTTTTTTAGGCGGTGGACATGTTTGGAGACATCGGGGGTGCAGTCGGGCTTTGGATTGGGATGAGTGTTTTGGCTCTGGTCCAGGCGTTGGAATTCCTCAAGGACGTCCTGGTGCTCCTGTGCACGGGTAGGGCAGTCCCGACCCGACCCTCTAATGGAAAATGAAATTATATCGTCTGTTTTTTTTTTGTTTGTAAAAGATAATATTGTTTTTGTGTGTTCGTTATCATAATTGATTCGAATTTTGATATTTTACAATTAAGTTAGAATCTTAAATATGGAGGCTCTTTGGAAAAAATGCTAGGACCAGTTTACACCGAAATGGCAGCTGATAAGTAACGCACAGAGTACACAATTTACACCGCCAGCAACAATGAGGGTGTAAAGGCTGGTTCATACTTATGACAAAACGTCGTTTGGACTTATTGGGTTAGCAGGTGTTACACACGTATTGTTTTTATTCGGTTTTGTTATCTGAAAATTTCACAAAATCTGTTATTAATTTACAGGTTTTAAAGAGACTTGTTTCAGTCTTTTCTGGAATTTAGTTTTTAGACTTGTGTAGCTTTATACTATTCCATTTAATATAAGGCTTTTTTTCGAAACTTTGTTTCGTCTTGGCTAGAATTTCCGCCTTTTAATGAACTAAATTCAATGTCATTTATTAACGATATAAAACATTAAAATTTTACTCATTTTAAAAGAAACGTCATGGTCCTTCTGTCTTCTCCTTGTTTTGATTCCATTTTTTTCCTTTCCCAAATTTCCATTTTATTTTTAGGCGTTTTCTTTTACAATTTTGTCTCTGGGTCTCTCCAAAAAAATGAATGGAACCTGAAAGAACCATATAAAATAATGTGTTTTTCTTCTGTTTAAATTTTTTTAGTTAGACCTGATTTAACCAGTTTTTTGGAAATTAGCTTTATTTGGACTTTTGTTTTGTGCTTGATTTTTCTGGATTGATGGTTTATTTTTAAACAACAAAACCACACCATTGTAAATGGTTTTTCCAGGTTTCATACAATTTTACGAGGTTACCCAGACCAGTCTTTTCTCGCAATAAATTTTTGGAGTGATTGTAGCTTTATAGTATTCCATATAAAAAAGACTTTTTTCGGTTTCGATTTTGTTAAATTTCCGTCTATTGAAACATTGTATCCCGCAGCGCTCACACGTCACCCAAGATTTATTTCATTTTATTTTTTTAAATATTTTTATTGTTGCCATATGGCTGCTAATTAGTGGTAAGGATATTTTTTCGTTCTTCCTGTTGAAAATCAGTAATTTTTATAAAAAGGTAAGAAATTATAATTTAAACCAAAAAATAACCACAAGAGAATGTGTATTACTGAATGAAGTTACTTAATATGTAAATCAGTAAGGAAAAAAAGTGTCACAGAAGTACCCCAGTATCTAATGCGTAACTTAGAGAAAAACTGGTCGTTTTTCACATGAACAGAGGTTTAACAACGGGCAATAGAGCATATAGGAGAATAAAATTCAGGTGAGGCGGCAATTTAGCATCTACGTGCAAAAAAGCAGCTCCAAATATTTACCACAGGAAAAAATTTATGGGGGACCCAAAAAAACACAAAAAAATTAGTATGAAATTCAGGTATGTTTAGCATTAGTTTTTAGGTTTTTAATATCAGAAAAATATGGGTAATATTTCAGTTATCTAAAATGTTTAGAATTTTAATTGGTTAAAAAACTACTAAAGGTTTTGTTGATTTTCGATGACGCCATCAACAACGGTTAACCGCGCAGTGACTTAACCCATTTAATATAAAGGAAAGAGCGCTCCGCGCTCTTCCCTGATTAACTTATACATAACCACTGTCTCAAATAGTACAAACAAATGTGAACTCAATGCTTGCCAGTGATTTCAAGACAACACTTAAGCAAACAAAAAGGTCCACACTGCTGCACATCGGAATCCACTGAAAGTCAAAGATGCAATAGGGATCGTCGTTACTATGGCAAAATGAGCCACAATTCTCAAAAAATATATGTGACTGTGATTTATTTTATATTTCAAACTTCGCCCAATTTACTACAGTTAACCCAATCTCTTACATTTTTAAATTAAAACCCTTCCAATATTGAAATCAAATGTATCCAGTTTTATAACCTCTTCAAAAGCACTTCACATATTTTGGATTAACTCACCACTCATAACAGATTAACGCCATTTCCGCCTAAGAGTACTTAACCAGATTAAATACCAACTTTAGTGATTGTCTCTAAATCTCCAGAAGTGTCATTTCTATATTTCCATTTTGAACCTAATAGGAAATAACTCAGCGATCATAAGAATCCGAAATACTGCCTTTTGTTTTAAGTCTCAAGATTAATCCATCTCACATCATATAGATTGTATAATTACTATAAGCAAAACATTATGAATAGTGCCACTAAATCATTGTCGAGATAGTAAATACAAGGCGAGAAAAGAGTAGACGAGATTAAACCTGCGAGCCAACCGGAACCTCTGATCCGACCAACTACCCAACCTTACCACAGCCCGCACCCGAACCGTCCAAAATTCCTAACTTTATATATTTGTTTTATTGTGATATATTGTCTCATTTTCATACATATTGTTTTTTGCATAAATTTGCCTTTCTTACCAATCAAATCAACACACACTACACTCGTAACTTGTTGACAAACCAAACTCAAATAAACAACAAAGTCAACTCGTTACACGTGTAAAAGCTTTAGTTTGCGTTTTTTAGCCATTAATAAAACTTAATTCACATAAATTTCTCTCAAAGTTGATTAACTTTTACATGAGTTAACCAGCTGTAAATACCACAGTATTAGTTAAGTCACACGTCGTCAAAACGATACAAAAAAGTATAATGCAAGCGTCACAGTAACCATGAAAAATTTCTGTCAAAATAAGTTATCGCATTGCGCATTAAAATTTGTAATTTAGTATTATTTTCGTATAAAGCAAAACATACCACCATATTAACGGCTTTTTAAAATCAAATATCAAGTTCTAAGTCCGAAAAACATTGAAAAATTCAGATTTAATATAAGGCGACTTTTTCTTTAATGTTTCTATTTATTACATAAAACAAATTAGCTGTCAATGTATTTGTTAAATTAAAAGTCGTCTTATATTAAATCTGAATTTTTCAATGTTTTTCGGACTTAGAACTTGATATTCGATTTTAAAAAGCGGTTAATATGGTGGTATGTTTTGCTTTATACGAAAATAATGATAGATTACAAAATTTAATGCGCAATGCGATAACTTATTTTGACAGAAATTTTTAATGGTTACTGTGACGCTTGCGTTATAATTTTTTTGTATCGTTTTGACGACGTGTGACTTAACTAATACTGTGGTATTTACAGCTGGTTAACTCATGTAAAAGTTAATCCACTTTGAGAGAAATTTATGTGAATTAAGTTTTATTAATGGTTAAAAAACGCAAACTAAAGCTTTTACACATATTGTTTTTATTCGGTTTTGTTTTTCTGAAAATTTCACAAAATCTGTTATTAATTTACAGGTTTTAAAGAGACTTGTTTCAGTGTTTTCTGGGATTTAGTTTTTAGACTTATGTACTCTCTTAACCTTTTTTGTAATTTTTCCAAAAAATACTGGTTAAATTTCTCAAACTGTTTAAGGCCAGAGTGGCAATTAATCTATTTGTAGGAATTACTCTTACTTTTGTAAAAATTTATACATGGTAGTTTGGGATTTTTTTAAACTTTTTTGTAGTTTTTACACATTTTATAGCCGCTTGTCAAATGGAGGATATTTGTGTTTTTTTTTTCAAACCAGTTCGTAAAATTTGTACTGTTTATTTTGTGTTTTAGCACTTCTCAAAATTTTTATTTTAAATTAAACAATCTTTAAGGTATCAAAATTAGCAAATTGAAGTGACTAATAAGTATATAAAACAAATTAAAACAACATATATATACCAACTAACATCGATAATATTGCAAGTATTTACTAGATAGATGCAAATAATTTTTTTTCTAAATTTACAAATAATTAAAAAACACAAGTGGTATCAGTATTTTTCTGAGTGTGCATCACAACACAAAATTTAATTAAATTTGATAATTAAATATTGAAAAAATGAGAAGAAAATCAGGTGGATTCTAACACGATGCAATCGGTAATTTTATGGTTTGTTGTTTAAGGGCAGAGCAAGTAACAATCAGTTGAATACAGGCTCGTTGGAAATTAAAAATTAATAATATGGTAGCTTTAATGACTTTGAGTAACTGACATAAATTCGGACACCCTAAATATAAGCCACCTGCTGCTATTTTTGCAATGTGCAAAGTTGTGCAATGAACTGCATGTGGCTAGAGAGATTGTCATGTCATCTATCTACTCATATACGCAGTTCATTTCATAATTTTGCGCAAGGCAATAAATAACAGCTGGTGTGGTGACCGAAATTAAAGGTTGACCGAATTTAAGTTAGTTATCCTACTGGTTTTAAAATGAGTTGAGTTATCGATTTTTACACCAGATATATAACAATCTTGATAAGGAGTATTAATGTTGTGCAGAGCTCTGATTTTTTGAACTCCGGTTTTTGAAGCTCTCGAGCTTTGCTCTATTTTTGTTGGATTTTAAGTAATTATAAAGTAATGCTATTTTTTCAACAAAAAAAAAAGTTTTTATTTCAAAACTTATTAAAAATGCTGAATATAGTTTAAAAATTGTAACCGAAATAAATTTCACTAAACAAATAAATTATAAATAAACAACTAAATTATAATCACTAAAAAATCACTTTACTTTGAGTATAAAAATTTCTACAAAAATTAGTTTACAAATTTCAGTAATATACAGATTTTCAGAAACAAATACTAAAAAATAAAAAAAAAACTTACAAATAGAAAAGTGTTGCAAAATTTGACGTATTAATAATAGGTTATCAGCAGGAATTGAAGCACTTTAAAATTCAAACAGTGCTTTAACTACCGCAAAAAAAACTACACAAAACTTCAACTGTTCAGCCAATGAGCAAATGTGGGCATTTCTTTACTGCGGACGTAAAAATAAAACAGCAAAAAAAGGCGATCCATGCCTATTTTAACGGATATGTTTTTCCAAATTACCACGTGTCGTTTCATTTTAATACAAGAATATACATATACTAAAAAAATTATAGAAGCGCATTTTACCTAAAAAAAGTTCAGTCATAGCAAAGAATTAACCGTTTTATCAATTTAAATTATTAATTTTAACTATTCAAAATAGAATTTCAAATCAATTCTTATTTCTAATCATTGGGTAATTTTGAACTATAAATCACTATTTTAAATTGAAAACGAGTAAATAAACTGTTTCAATTTTTTCTAATGAAGTAAAAAAAAGGAAACAAAATACTCGAATTATAATTTAGTGAAAAATAATTGTAGCTTGAGCTGCTTAACAAAACCTTATTTTTAAATTAATACTAAGATCCTGAGTTTGACCGTTTCGAATGTTTTTTGAAATAAAAAAGTTATATTTAAAGTTAAATTTTTTACGCTTTCTTTTATAGTTGTACCAATTTTTATTTACTAAAAAAAATAATTAAAATTGATAATACCGGCTACCAGCGTGTTAAAACTAAAAAATGGCGGTAAAAATTAAAAAAAAATAACCATTCGTTTCTCAATATTTGTAAAAATTGCAAAATAATTTGTGATAATAAATATTTGCAATAACAGTTTGTAAAATTGCAACTTCGCGAAATCAAGAGAAGCGATTTTACAAACGGGTCTAAGAGAGTAGCTTTATACTATTCCATTTAATATAAGGCTTTTTTTTCGAAACTTTGTTTCCTCTTTTGCTAGAATATTATTTGAGTTTTAGCTTCAAATTATTCTGCTTAAAATCACAGGCTGTTCATATAAGCTGTTATAGCGCGTTTCATAGTCGCCTTATAAAGCTTGTGTGGCAGTTCTGGTGATTACTTTTTCGTGGGATCTTAAAAACTTGCTGATGTAAATATAAAAAGACAAAGCACAGTATATAATTAAGTACCTGCTTTTTATGTTCCGTCTAGAAAGTTTATTATCAAAAAAATCAAACAACATGTGGCTATATAGCTTCAACAAAAAATTTTTTATAGAAAATGTAATTCGAACTAGATTAAAAAAAAGCAAACAAATAATTGTTTTTTTGTGATTGTTAAGCATCAGCGTTTGGTTTAATTTGCTTAAACCGTGTAGGAACATACTTAAAATATACCATTTATTATACTGAACGCCCAATCAGCTCTGCACAGCCATTCTGCACAGAAATTAAATGATACACCGTTTGGAAATAATTTAATATTTGAGATGCGTTCATTGATCTGAATTTTTCAAATAACCAATATTTAACCGTTACAGACTTTATATAACGTAATCAAAAATTACATTTACAGTCATTAGAAATGTTCCTGCCCTTTAATATCATGCTCCAAAGCTCCGACCATTTAGAACGGAGAGAGCTCCGGAGCTCTGGAGCTCCGCCCTTAACTGGGATATTTGAACTTATTTAAAATTGAAATACATTTAAAGTTACTTTGTCTGCATTTCTAAGACTTTTGTTTTGTTTTAAATAAGTTTTGACCAAATTTAGTTTACAAACAAATTTCGACAAAATAATCAATATCATCACTATTTTAATTATTCATAATATAATTACGTCGTTACTCTGACACAATGAGCCACAATTAGCATAAAATCAACGTGACTCTGGCTCATTTTGTTTAGTTTATTTGTGTGTTAAGATATACAAGGAGTCACAGTTAGGAGTATTTTACGATGCATCTGACTCATTGTGTCAGAGTAACGACGATTAGTACAAAAATAGGGCGGAACTCCGGGGAACATCACTAACAGTCATAAATAGAGTCATAGCAAAAAAATATTTTGCATGCGTGGGTTTGAAATAAAATAAAATTAAGTAAACAATTTTATCGAAATGAATTTTCATCAGATCATGTTTCTTTCCATTAATTAGAGTTATTGCAACGAGAAAAAGGTTGTTAAAACTATAACCCTAACCAAATAAAACAAAATAAACAATATTTTTTATGACTTGAATGATTTTTGTTTTGTACCTTTTCATTATTTCCTAACAAGTTTACAAATTACCTAAATATGAATCTTCAAATTCTAAATCTAAATACACAAAATTTTACTCCCTGATTTACTCTTATATGTCAAAACATAAATACAAAACTCCTAATATTATATTCTTGGATCTGTAACTAATAAAAACTATTGAAAACCGGAAAATTGCAAATTGCTTGACAAATCTTCACGAAAATGCTACCATCCGTTTACTTCCCAAGTGACTTCGATTGCACACCGCAAAAACTGAACAAATGCGGATTTCTAACCCTTCAGCTTCAACGTTTTGATATTTTTCGACAGAAGGTTTTCCCTAGCGGGGTGAATTTTATCCCAGAAGGCGCCGAAGAATTATCAATGATCAGTAACGGGAGTCTCTCAACGTCCGTTTGGTATTGATTTATGATTTTTTTAAATTAATATAAAAGTAATTGAAGTTTTTTTCATTGAGCAGAATACCCAAGGCGGCAAGGCCGACGCTACTCAGCACTAATTTCGCAACAAAACTTTATATACAACAATATTAATAAACATTAACATTATCAAAATTAGAGTGTTGCTTGAAACCGAAATAACCTGTAGTAGAGGTTACAGTGAGTGAAACTGCGACCACCTGAAATCAATAAACACGTCAGTATTTTAAGGACTCTCAAAATGTAATAGTACTCGTGATCACATCATATATGTTTTGCTCTGTGGGAATGGTTGTGAGAGGAGCTGTTTTAGCCGATTAGCGTTTGGAAAAAAAATAAATAGGCACCTTGCACTGGAACTCGGTTTATACATGAAGTATGCAATATACATAAGCGTCACCATAATGGATAATTACCGTATCTCCTACTTATCTTTTGTAGTATGCAGATCAACCGATCAAAAGCGCGCGAAATTTCAATCGGTTGATCTGCATACTACGAAAGATAAGTAGGAGATACGGTAATTATCCATTATGGTGACGCTTATGTATATTGCATGCTTCATGTATAAACCGAGTTCCAGTGCAAGGTGCCTATAATAGATTTCCATTTTTTTCCTAAGCACTAATTGGGTAAAAGTGATTCTATAACATCATAACTCTGTGAAGATATTTAACACTCAACAACTTCCGCTTAAATTGAAGGGTTTTGACCATCGTGGAATAGACAACAAGGTCTTGAAATTTTGTAGTGCAATCTGAATATTTTAAAGCCTGCGTCATACTTCTTCCTTAAAACACACCAATGTTGTCTATTGGACAAGCCAAAATTTCCTTTGGTCAAACCAAAAATGTCCTTTTTGGATGACCAAAACAAAGTTAAAATATTTTTTTAACTTGCGTGTTGGAGAGTTTTGGACCCTTTGGACTGTCTTTTGAATTAAAAAGTATTTAAAGAAGCGTTCGTACTTCGCCCACAAAACCCTGCAAAATCGCCCAAAAGACACCTTTTAGTTGTCCAAATGACAATTTTGGCTTGTCCAAAAGTCGTTTAAATATTTCGCCTTGGACAAAGTATGAACAGGTTTAAAAATTTCTTTTGGAATTTGTCCTTTGGACTTCTTTTTCATTGGACACTTTGAACGAAGTATGCACCAGCCTTAAACTGTTTTTAAACCATTATTTTAATCAATAATTTAAAAATCTAAAGTAAAAAATTTGCTAATAAAACCTACGCAATAAATCATTTGCGCAAAAAAAAAGTTCGTTAGGTGTAGTTTTTTTTCGCATAGGTTTTTAAGGTATTTTCCATAGTGATGGCGTCGTACATAAATAAATTTTTATGGTCATTTTAAACGATAATGCTAAGACACTTAGCTACATATGCTCACTGCATGCAAAAATATGATAATATTTTTGCATTTTTAGCTGATGAGACACAATTTTGACGGAACTCAAGTGAGCGGGAATGAAACAAAGTAGGACTGAAATAAAGCGGACCCGTAATTATTATTATTATGTATTTTTTAAAGTTTTAGCACTAAAAACAAATCAGATAGACTCCATTTTTCCTTTATTTATTAAAAAAATTGAACGGTGCAAACGAATGTAAAGGACTTAGAAAAATGTCCATTTTTTTAAACAGTAAAGATAAATTTGTAAAGGATTTGTAAAGATAAATGATAGAAAAATGATAATATATAAGCACTTTTAATGGGCTTGAACTAAAGACGAATTCTATCAGGGTGAAATTAGCGATTCGTGTCAGTAACCACTTTTTCTTTCAGAAAATAACACGTGCAGAAGAACACGTGACGCAACCAAATAACAATTAGTTACATAACCACTGGCATTTTTTTGGCTCGCGCGTTTTATTCTTATTTCTTCCTGACGGAGAGCGGTTGCGCTTTTAATTTCAGCCTGAAAGGCTTTAACTTTAGCTTTAGGTTTCAAGCAACATTAAAGGGAATATGTTGTCACCGCGCAACGCATGAAAAAGGTAAAATTTTCTCAACCTCACTTCTTTGAGGAACCCAAGTTTTATTATCTAAAATTTCAAAAAACAACATCGACATCTATGGTTAATGAAGCTCTAACTTTGTTGTCACCATTAAAATATGAAACTTGGATTAGTTTTTACGTCTGTATGATAGCTCTAAAAATTTTTGCCACAATTGAAAATAAATTTTGGAAGACAAAACGACGTTTTTCCTTGCTGCTACTGTTGACTCTCGCGGAAACCCTATTTGGTAAAATATACGAGTCCAATCTCATTGCAGTGAGAAGTGCTCCTCGAGAACATACGCCGCTTTTTAAAACAGAAGAGCAATTAATCAATTTGGTTTTGAATAAAAAGGTAAAATTGATCTTTCACCAAAACCACTATTACATTAAAAGCCTGCGAAATCCTTTAAACGCGCATCGATTGCACTTAAAAAATGCTTTGCGAAAAAATCCGCCGCTGCTTTATTTGGAGCACGAGGTTTGCGATTCTTGGGCAAAGGA
Source organism: Microlaimidae sp. YZB2_3 (assembly GCA_030248175.1). Classification (NCBI taxonomy): domain Eukaryota; kingdom Metazoa; phylum Nematoda; class Chromadorea; order Desmodorida; family Microlaimidae; species Microlaimidae sp. YZB2_3. The sequence continues at coordinate 32,184 of JASAMX010018824.1, read as the reverse complement.
CGCTACAATCTTCGACGTGCCGCTTGTGTTGGTTAGCGGCCAGCCGTGTTGGAACCTTTGCACCGACTCTGTGGCCGGTGGAAAACTATTCGCGCCGACTTGGAGCGCCTATCCGTTCCCTCGCAATGTTTCGCGAATAACAATGGAACGGGCTTATTTTTACAGCCACATACTCAGGAATTTTGAGCCCGTACTAAAAAAAAATACGCTAATATATCGAGGTCCTGCCGAAACCAAAAGCAACCCATGGACACATTTAATTATAGAATGATTTTAGGCGCCATTACTTTGCGTTTATTTTCTTTTTTTGTGGAAGCGTGCGCTTTTTGTTTCGAGTGGATTTCATTTCTCTTAACCTGTTCCCGTGATTGTCTCTTCTCCAGTTACAGTTGTGGAACCTTCGTATTATCGCAGTGAAACCTTGGTATTAATACGAAGATTTCACGGTTGTAACCGGGGAAAAGGCAATTACGGAAACGGGTCAAACCTGTTAGTAGTTTATTATTGATTTTTTGGTACAACATAACAAAAACTCGTCGTAATAAACTAAATTATTTTAGTCACCTTTAAACTAATAACAAATTATATATAGTGTATAGTACGCTATAAGGAAAATATCGCAGTTCTTGAAATTTTTTAAAACAATAAAAATGGATGCCAAAACGAGATGGGATAAAAGAAAACGAAAAAAAAAACAACGTTGTGATTTCCATTTAGATTTTTACCTTTCGTAAATTCATTTACCTTTGTTACACGCACATTTTTTTCGGAAGCTTCCACTATAATTTGAATTTTTTTCGTGAATAGTTTTAAAGGCAGCATCCTAATTCATGGGTGTGTTATTTTTTCTGTTAAATTAATTCCGATTAATGCATTAGTTCACAATGATAAAAAATCTATTTACACCGGTAAGATGAAGTTTCTCCATTGAGAATGTAAGTTTTTTACCTACCTCTTACCTGCCTTGATAGAAAATTTTTCTGCCTCCAAACTATCTCCCACCTGCTTCCGAGCCAGTTTTAGCTGCCTCCTAACAAGTATGTTTTAACCCACCTGCCTTCGAGGCAGTTTTTACTGGCTATACCCTGCCTTCTAGTTCTTTTATCTGCTTTAGGGGAAAGTTTTGCTGCCTCCTTCTTGTCTCTAATCTTACGGAGGCAGTTGTGAGAGTTAGATAAAAATTTAGATGAAATTAGAATTAGATCCAAAATTAATTCCCAACGGTTAACTAGTGATAAGCAAGCGAATATCACTTGGTTAAAATGAATGTTTTATCTTTATAAAAACTATTTAAATCTTTATATTTATTAAAAATAAACAAATCATTATATTTATTAAAATAAATATAATGCTTTGTTGTTTTAAACACGGCTTTTTAAAATATATATTTTTTAAACTTGTGTTGTAAAAAATTACTTTCACTTAAACTAATAAAAGTAACGGATTTTGGATTACTTTTACTTTTTCTAGACTTTTGACCCTTTTCGTCTAAAAACAGCTGCAAATCCGCAGAAGGTATTTCACCTCAGTTCTGTTCTGTGTTAAACTCCACGTTCTGCTCCCGCTGTACGCGGAGTTTAACACGCAGTGCAGCAGTTTAACACGCAGTGCAGCAGTTTAACACGCAGTGCAGCAGTTTAACACGCAGTGCAGCAGTTTAACACGCAGTGCAGCAGTTTAACACGCAGTGCAGCAGTTTAACACGCAGTGCAGCAGTTTAACACGCAGTGCAGCAGTTTAACACGCAGTGCAGCAGTTTAACACGCAGTGCAGCAGTTTAACACGCCGTGCAGCAGTTTATTACGCAGTGCAGCAGTTTAACACGCAGTGCAGCAGTTTAACACGCAGTGCAGCAGTTTAACACGCACCGACCCAGAATACGTACCTTCTGCGGATTGGCAGCAGAATGAATCCCAAAGGGTTAAATTTCAATTACTTTTACTGTTACTCCTACATACTTGACCTTTAAAATTTTAATTACTTTTACTCTTATTCGGATTTTTTTCTGCAAATACTTAAATTAATTTAAATAAAATTTAAGTAATTTCGATAAGCAAATTCCCAAATGGGCTTGTTGTACAAATGAATGGCAAAAGAAAGTTTTTTAAGCTGCTAACACGCTAAACACAATTTATTTAGACTAAAAAACTTATTAAATGAATGGCAAAAGAAAGTTTTTTAAGTTGCTAACACGCTAAACACAATTTATTTAGACTAAAAAACTTATTAAAATGAAAACTTGTCCATACCGTTAAAAGGTATGAAAACACTTTTTAATGTCTATATTTAAATCTAGTCCTGTTTGCATCTGTTTGTATGTTGCATATCATTACTCTAAGCCGTCCAACCAAAAAACTGATTAGCTAAATAATCTATATCATAGGAAAGCTTGTATAAAAGGAAATATTGTAATGAGTGTATTTTTTAATCCCTATTTTGAAAAAAAAAGCTTTTCAGAAAATAATTTATCCTTGATTTACAAACCCAATTACCTATTGATCTTAAAATGGCTTAATTAATAATAAAAACAAAAATTTCTAATTGCATAAGTCCGTTTTTTGACAACAAAAAATGGTGTTACCACGATTTTTTGCTCTCGGTATTATAACTGTAGCCCCAAAACGACTTGAAGTCCTAAAAATCGGGATAACTGCGGTTTTTAATAATAAGCCGTAGGTGAACCCCAAATTGAGCCAACCCTCTCATTTAAAAAAGCCTTAAATCAGCTGTCTTTAACGGTTTTAGGTGAAAACCGTCTTTGTGACAGTTTATTTATCTCATAAGTATTGTAAATTTTATTTTAAAATACAGTGAAACATGAAATCGATGAGAATTTAATATTTTGCTTTGATTCAAGCGATTGCTTTGATTTAAGCGTCAAGAACCAAAAAACTAGAAAAAAGAATTTTTCTTAAGGCCCGTTCACACTTATGCACAATGTACGATGCACAATGCACAATGCATTAAAACCCCGAAAATAGGTGTTCACACTTACGCACAATGCACGATGCACAATGCACAATGCATTATCGGACTTGGAACGGCGTTCCAAGTTTTGTGCAAGTAGCATCGCGCTTCGAAAATTTGTACGCACTTTTTTTCTTAAAGTACGTACGTTGAGAACTCTTCTGCTTACAAAACAAATCAAATAATAAATATTCATGAACAAACGAATTTACATTTCATTATACGTAAAATTTAAAACATAATTTTGCGGTTAACAAAATATAAAACATAATTCTATGGAAAATAAATAAAAAAGAGGGATTTTGGAACTATATTTTGGCTTTTTTTAGCTTTTCTGACTAATAATAAGGATTGTGTATCACAACATCGGTTAATTTGAGTTTGTTGTCAGCTTGGATTTGCAGCAACGCTATTCTTTGTTATGTTTAGTTTTTTAATAAGAGAAACATGCATTTTTAAACCGTATTTAACAATAGTTTCACTGAAAATTCGTTTTGAGATGCATTATGCATTGTGCGTAAGTGTGAACAGGTACTATAATGCATTGTGCATCGTGCATTATGCGTGCGTGCATTGTGCGTAAAAAGAACGGGCCGAAAATAGGTGTTCACACTTCGCACAATGCACGATGCACAATGCACAATGCATTATCGGACTTGGAACAGCGTTCCAAGTTTTGTGCAAGTAGCATAGCACTTCGAAAATTTGTACGCACTTTTTTTCTTAAAGTACGTACGTTTGAGAACTCTTCTGCTTACAAAACAAATCAAATAATAAATATTCATGAACAAACGAATTTACATTTCATTATACGTAAAATTTAAAACATAATTTTGCGGTTAACAAAATATAAAACATAATTCTATGCAAAATAAATAAAAAAGAGGGATTTTGGGACTATATTTCGGCTTTTTTTAGCTTTGCTGACTAATAATAAGGATTGTGTATCACAACATTGGTTAATTTGAGTTTGTTGTCAGCTTGGATTTGCAGCAACGCTATTCTTTGTTATGTTTAGTTTTTTAATAAGAGAAACATGCATTTTTGAACCGTATTTAACAATAGTTTTGGCTGAAAATTCGTTTTGATGCATTATGCATTGTGCGTAAGTGTGAACAGGTACTATAATGCATTGTGCATCGTGCATTATGCATCGTGCATTGTGCGTAAGTGTGAACGGGCCTTTGTGTTTTAGAAATTACTTATATGCTTATACTTATATAAATTACTTATAAAAACATTATGCTCTGTACATAATGAGAACGCCATGTGGCGATAAGCGATGCGGTGACGATTTAATCATAATTAGAAAATGTAAACTGGAAATTTACTCATCATCTATCTTCTTCTTCTATTTATTGATAATATTATTTTCATATCCAATTTTCTAAAATTTTTGAATGTCATGCGTCAAAAATAAACGGAGACAATAAGTCTCTCATAATCGCCTAAATTCAATCTATTCAGTCTATTATTCAGTCCTCTGCGCTGTTTCATAAATGTTACCAGCATTTTTGATTCTTTCAAAATATTTACAAAGAAATGAAATCCTATGCTAAAGCATAGCAATTTATGTGAGTAAATTCATGGAAAATTTTGTTCTCTTAAAAGTTTTTTAAAAGTCTTATGCATTTTTATTTCTTTACTTTTTGACATAAAAAAAAACAAAAAAAAAACACAATGGACTTTTAAAATGGCATGTTCAAATTCATAACTTTTATGAAACAACGCACTGCTGTGTTTTAAAAGACTATGTAGGGTAGTGCATTTAATTTCGGCACTTTTTCGTTTTTCCGATGTAACTTTTCACTGTATGGCCTGATTTTCATGTTTGATAGCTCATTTTAAAGCTTTTACGATACTGTGTTGCGTCATAAAAAATTCACTACGAAAGTTGTTTTTTTACTAATTAAGTCAGTTTTTAAAAAATATGGGAAATTAAATGTATGCATTTAATTTCGACACTTCACAAACAATCGATTGTTTCTCAGTCAAAAATCATCATTTTCAAAAATTTAAAAGCCTATCATTATCTCCAGACAGTTTTCTTTAATCTAAGTTTTTCTTGTGGTTCAACGTGTAACTGGCAAAAAGTTACAGCTAAAGTGCTAAATGGTATCAAAATGAGCAAAATTTGGGAAAAAAGTGCATTTAATTTCGGCATTCTTTAAAAAGACCCCCTTAATCGAGTTTAAGTGCAGTTCTATGACTCCCACACATTTCAACGTTGTCTTTTAACTATTTACAACTACAATTTAACACGCAACCACCAAATTCAACGTTTTTACCTACAGCAATAGTGTGCCGAAATTATATAACGATTGCTCACCACAGACGCAACGTAGAACCACGGGGACTAAAAATTTGGAAAATAGACTAAATTTTACCAGGACAGTTTAATTTTTAAACCAATTTATTGCGTAATCATGAAATGCTCATGTTCTAAAAACGAGTAACAATTTTTTTATTATAAATCACACAATTTCACATAAAAATATCATAGCATAACAAATAAAAAAACTCACGACGGTCATCTACATATAATTAGCTCTCATTTGAGCTATCAAACGTCGTATTCCGTCCAGGATTACCAAAGGTATAGTCCAAAATCAAAAATGCCCAATCGGGAAAAGTGCCGAAATTAAATGCACTACCCTAGTTCTGCATAAGGGTTTTTTAGTGTTGGAATAGTGTAAGATGACAACTAGCGCCAATCATACGCAGGAAGAAAATTGAGAAACAGCGAGCGACTAAGGTAAACCCAACGTGGCTGCAACAGTTGTTCGTTGGATAAAAAAATGCTCCCTTTAAGTAACCACTCAAATCACGAGAATCTGACGTCACTTTATCAAACAAATACTCGGTATTAAATCGAATCCAATTGGCTGATAAAGTGACGTCAGATTCTCGTGATTTGAATGGTTACTTAATGGGGGGCATTTTTTATTCCAACGAACAACTGTTGCAGTCACGTTGGGTTTACCTTTAGTATATTTTATGGTTTTAAATATTTCAAATATTTATTCGTTTAATATCTCGACCCCTTCTTTTCAAAATTTCTAAAATACTTCTTAATATACAAAAGCATTTATTTGGAGATTTTTAGTTTTTTAGAATGGCGCTGCAGGGGCGTTGGTACCCACACTTTTTAATGTTTAAAATACAGAAAATGCCTCTATATAAAAGTTTAAAATGGACTTTTTAAAATTAATTTTTAAATTTTGAATAGTTTTACAACAAGAAGATTATAAAAACCTAAATGAGTTTGAAATTAGTTTCAGAGCAAAAATTTTAACTTTATTTTTGCTAATTAGATATCATTGTTCACGAAAATACTATTTTAGTGATGATTTGTAACTATTTTGATGCTTAACCAAAAAAAACTCCGTAGCATGATATTAAAGTGGGTTTTTGTTGGTAGTGGGTAGGAAGGATCATATTCTTATACTCTCTTGTAGTGAAAGAAAAGACTGCTAATTAAGAGTGTATGTAAGTGGGGTGGGTGTTTGAGTGTTAATTTTTTTTAGGTGGTTTGGGGGTTTGTGTTAATATTTTTTGTGTTTTTTGTTTATTTTTTTTTATTTTGTTAGAAAGTAATCTCGGGGGCCCAAAACCCCGGGGAAGGTGTGTGTTTTTTGGAAGCTCCAGGAAAACACCGGGGGGTCGCCCCATTTTTTTCTGAGTAATTTTTAATTTTCGAAAATTTTAAAATTAATATTTTGGAAATTTTAAAAAAAATGCGTTGATAATATTTTCTGTAAATAAGATGAAATAACTTATTTTTTTTTCCTTTAAAATAGCTTCCCCGAACGGAGCTTCGGACAAAGTTTCGCTTTAAATGGCTGGAACTCCGTAGCATGATATTAAAGGGTAGGAAGGAACAACACTAAATAGGCTCAGTGTTCTTACTAACGAGTGTAACACAGAGGGCGTTAAAACCTTATGCTCCAAACGCGAATAATGGAACCTGCTGATGTTTAAGAGCTTTCCTCCGTTAATGTGTTTTAATCCGTTTCGCTTCCTTAACTTCAGTGAATTCCACAGAGCAGCAGTGTGTACTCTTTTGTTTACTAAAGAGTTATTTTGAAATCAATGACAAGCGCTTAGTTCACTCTCGTTTGTGATATACCCCGAAGCTTCGCGCGAAGCTCCGCTTTTAGGAGTCCTGGAGCATCTTGCGGAACTCCGAAGCTTCTGCTCGATTTTCTACTAATTCATAAATGAATAAAGAGTGATGTCATAATTATTTTCTCAAAATTTTTTTATAAATTAGATTTTTTTTCAAAACTTAATTAAAGCAATAAAAATAGTTCTAAAAATACAAAGAGTAATTTAAAATGTATTTCGAGCTTAATTCCGTTTTAAATTGCTCATTTAAAAAGAGAAACTCCAAAGCTCCCACCGCTTTTAATGGCGGAGCTCCGCAGCATTACATTGGAAAGTAGAAACATCAGTAGCATTTAGGCTCTTAAATTGGATTCATTTCATACTTCGCTCAAAGTGTCGACAAGATAAAAACTAAGTCGTTTTGGACTCAAAACTATCTTTGGATTTTTCCACACTTGTTAGATGTTCGTCTCTCGTGGACGAAGTATAATAAACGCTTCCTAAAAATCTGTCGTGGGGGGATGGTATGAAACCATTAGTTGAAAAAAGTTTGACGGTTCAAACTAGACAAAATTCTAAATGCTACATACGGCAGTGGAAAATTGCTTTTGGACTTCTGCCTTATCCCTTACGAACTTAGCAACTATGTTTGTGGAACAGCAATTACAATTTTATATTTTTACTTTTAAATTCACGTAGGCATAAAATTTTCAAAAAACAAAAAAATTCTGAAAAGATAGCAAGATAAATAAATTCGACCAAGGTTATACTGTAATGTCAATATTAATAGATATACAAACCTATTGATCAAATTGATTTATTTGATTAAATTAATAAATGTTACTTATTTACATACGTCATACATTATGCACAAAAAATTAAAACAAACAATTTTATTTAAAGTAAAATATTGTATTTAACAATGACCACTAGGAATGCATTCGGAAATAAATATTTAGGTAAAAAAAATAACTGCATTTGACTGATACACAAATTTTAAGGTAAAAAAACATCAAAATTTCATTGTTTCATACATTACAGGCACTTAAAGCGAACAATTAAAAAACTCATGTTAAAGGAGCAGTGTCTTAAATAAATAAAAGTCAGTTAACGGCAGTAAGTAATCAAATAGTTAGTAACGGGATGTTTATAAAATTGTGCACATTTTAATATTACGATCAGATAGTGCCAATTGATTTTGATAATTTTTTCAGAGAACAAAGTTCTTTCAAATTTTTTTATCATAAACTAACTTGCGTTATTTAATTCAATTCATTCATAACAAAATTTATTTAATTACACATTAAATGGACGGGTCTCAAGAACTTGTTCTGCATCCGTTAGCCGAAGCTCTGGAGCATGATACTTAAATTTAAACATAGGAACTAGTGATGTTCCGAAGAGCTCCGGAGCAATCCTGGGACTCCGCCATACTTTTACAATATTTTCATAAAAACTTAAATTGAATGTCATGATTATATTTTCAAAATTTCTTTGTAAGCTAAAATCTATCTAAAACTTAATTCAAACCATAAAAAAATAGGAAAAATACAAATACAGTAATTTAAAATGCATTTCAATCTTTAATTAAGCTTTGAATCGATCATTTAAAAGGCGGAACTCTGGAGCTTAGGAGCCCCCTTTGCTTTAAATGCTTAGAGCTCCGGAGCATGATATTGGAGCGTAGGAACATCACTAATAGAAAAATCGCAATGGTGTTTTTAAAATAATTTTAAATTTAAAGAATAAATAATCCCATTTTTCTGATTGAAGCTTAAATTAATTGCAAAGTTTTGCAAACAACTGCTGAGGCGAAAAAATTGAGTTGAGGTATATTTAGCTTATCTTCATATCAAATTATTGGTTTCAAACTGAAAAAAAAGATTACTTGATTTTAATTATACACAAACATACAAAGAAAAGAACCAACTATTGGTTGTGTTTGCTCGTGTTGTTTGTGTTTATCAAAATCAAGTAAATCCCAAGGTAATAATATAAAGTAACGGCGATATTCGTAAAAATTTCGGACCTGGGGCCTGTTTCATAAAAACCTTTGTAAATTCTCATTTTACAAATCTCCCCTATGTTTTGTAAAATTCACGATAAAGGTTTTTCGACTTGTAATCCAGGGGGAGCATCTCCGTGCACTGCTCTGCGCTGATTGGTCGCAGCCACGTCATTTCAGGGGGGGGGGTGGTTGTTTGTTTTTTCTGTCTGCTCTCTCTCCTCTCTTCCTCCCTCCTCCCTCTGTCCCGTTCCTCTTTCTCTCCACTGAACGATCAATATTCGCCGTGTCATATTATCCTCTATCATGTAATTGACAAAAAATAGGCGGAGATTTGTAAAATGAAAATTTACAAACGTCTTTATGAAATAGGCCCCTGGTCTATTTCGGTTCGGACTGGGACGGGTTTTCTTGCAGACCACTATCTGGTTCTTAGCACAGTTCCATTATGGAAAAGGTCACCAAGCAAGTGGCCCACGGATCCAATAATAGGACAAAGAAACGGACCCAGTTCACCACCAGTGACCAAACTGGACTTGGACCGAAAATTAGAGACCGGTCTGCGAGAAAAACGGTCCCAGTTCGAAATGAACTGAGTTCGAAGCATACATGGGCACGGGAGGGTCAGTGGGGGGCAGGGACGTAGCCAGGGGGGGCGGGGGGGGCGGCCCCCCGAAACGGTCGGACAGGAGGAAAAATAAGGATAGTGGTTGGGCGGGGGGGGCGGCCGCCCCCCCCCCCAAATGGGGACCAGATAGTAAAATTTGGGGGTTTTCAGAGGCTAAAAATTCAAAATTTTCTAGCGCCTCGCTAATCGCTCGGCGCCAAACTTTAAAATAATTTTAGTACCCCAATGGACCCCCAAAACCAAAAATTTGTTCCGCTTCGCTTTGCTCAGCGGTCACTTTCTATAGTATACATACATATATACCTCGTGATTTATGTTGCCTGATGCTAATGTTATTTCAAAGTTAGTACAATAATTTTTATAAGTAATAAGTACTACACAGAAAGAAAAACAAACAATCATATTGTTTGATTTATGTACCTCCTCCCTCCTAAATTTTCCTGCCGCCTATAGCATTGGCTCGGATTTTTTCATATAGGTAGGTACCCCAGAAAACATGGAGCCGAGATGCTGCTCATGTGCTTTGGTTTACAATGTGGGTTTAGCCAAGGGGTCTGAAACTAACGTCTCTAAATTCCTTTTTTGTAAAATCCAGGCTCTGCCAATGTGTGCTTATGTAATTTTTAACTAAGAAAACATGTTTTTACCGCTAAAAACATTAGATAATACGTTATTAGGCCAAAAACAGTGTATTATACAGCTTTATCTACGTTTATCCCTGCTTTTTTAACGTTTTCAAAAATTAAGGGGGGGCTCCGCCCCCCTCCAAATTTCGGGAAGGGGGGATGCGGGGGCGGAGCCCCCTCCCCCGAAATTTTTTTTTGTACTAAAATCCGCCCCCCCCAAAATGAAACTCTGGCTACGTCCCTGGTGGGGGGTTAAACCCCCCCCCAAATTGTGAGAAGGGAGGTTTAACCCCCCCCCCTCAAAAGCGGGGGGAAAAGGTGAAACCCCCCTAATTTTGGAAAAATGAATGACTTCTAACTACCTCCAAACTTAAGTTTTGAGGTCAAAAGAAATGTTTTAAACAGTAAAAAGCTCAAAAATGCAATAAAAAGAGCTTTTTGACCTAAAATTAGCGTTCTTTATATATTTTTTCTTCAAAATTGAAAAACGTTATGGCTAAAATGTACCCCAGAAAAAAACGATATGGGTATTTTGCGTTTCTCGGATTTTAATCCCCCCCTTAATTTGGGGTTTAACCACTCCCCACTCCGGACCAACTTGCCCATGTATGGTTCGAAGGTTTTATAAATACCACCTTAAACCCTTCGCCCCACGTCCTACAATTTTAGAAAATGATACTATTTATTTAATATACTGGTCAAAATAAATTAACATCAAGCTTGATTTTTTTGTCTTGCTATCTAAAATTTAACCAAATCCGTCTAATATATCATTAAGGGGCCTTACTAAATTATAAAGAATACAATTTATTTAGGATACCACTCGCATCAAAAAAATCAGTCATAGTATATTTTATTTGTTAATCATAATCGTTAGAAGAATTATTATTTTTACAGCAAGAATACTTTTATTTGAAAATAGTTTGCAGTAGAAACTTATAAGTAAGTACCGTTTTAATTTCCTTTGGATTCCTCAAAAACGAAACCAACATGTAGTGAGGAAAATCACATTTTTAAGATAAGTTGAACTCTTGGTTCTTGATATAAATTATGTCGAATTTTTACCGCTTGACGATAAAAATAAAATTTCATTGGTTTTTCCTTTTCATTTTTATTTAATTAACCATGGACGATCTTTTCACAATTATATTTTTGGTATGATGATTGATATAAAGAAATCAGAAGCTACAAAACAATACACTTAACAAGAAAGTAGTAAAGTGTTATACTGTGTTAGTAGTATTGAATTAATGATTTAGTGTTTCCCTAGAGTTTTAAACGTATATTGTTACTATAGTCAAATACTAATAATGTTAATTAAATAAACATGGTAAATAATAAAAATCCAACCTTAGTGTATTGTAATTGTATTGTTTTTATTTTAACAATAACCCCGAGACCCAGTATTTTTTTATTTTAGTAACAGTCTAATTTATTGACAAAATTACCAAGTCAATACGCTCATTTATCAATTTCGTTTCACTTTAAAAAGAAAAAAACCGAGAATTAAATCAACTCAATCGAAAATGGACTTGCGGTCGGTTTGTTTGTCTGGGTGTTTGAAAAGAAATATTTATTTTCCATTCGCTGCACCAACCAACCAATCAACTATTAGTCGGAACACGCAAAAAAAAACAGCAATAACAATAACAACAAAAATGGTGCGGGAGAAACGGACAGAAAAAAATCAGAGCGGGGGTTAATTTCCCCGGCGCGGGGCTCAAAAGCCGCGCTGCGGGCCGCCCGCAAGACATCGTAGTAGCAAAAATATATAATATACCGAAAAATGTACAACTCCTATATAAAAAAATACGGAAAAGTAGGCCATTATAATGAGCCTCTCCTTTTAAATGGCACCCTTCATTATAATGGCATAGTAGTAATTTTAATTCGGCGAGTTAAAATGAAGAAGAAGCCATTATAATAGACATTTATTGATTTAATTTCACTTCATATCAGGGACGTACCCAGGGGGAACGGGCGTCCGCCCCCCCCCCCGAAACGGTCGGACAGGGGGAAAAATAAAGATAGTGGTTGGCCGGGGGGCGGCCGCTTCCCCCCAAAATGGTCGCCAGATAGTAAAATTTGGGGGTTTTCAAAGGCTAAAAATTCAAAATTTTCTAGCGCCTCGCTAATCGCTCGGCGCACACTATAAAATAATTTTAGTACCCTAATTCACCCCCAAAAACCAAAAATATTTTCCGCTGCGCTTCCTTCGTTCAGCGGTCACTTTCAATAGTATACATACATATATCTCGCTATTTATCTTGCCTAATGCTAATGTTATTTCAAAGTTAGTACAATATCTTTTATAGGTAATAAGTACTACACAGAAAGCAAAGCAAACAATCATATTAGTTGATTTATGTACCTCCCCCTCCTAAATTTTTCAGCCGCCGATAGCATTGGCTCGGATTTTTTTCATATAGGTAGGTAGGTACCCTGAATAACATGGAGTCGAGATGCTGCTCATGTACTTTGGTTTACAATGTGGGTGAAGCCAAGGTGTCTGAAAGGTCTCTTAATTCTTTTTTTGTGAAATCCAGGCTCTGCCAATGTGTGCTAATGTAATTTTTAACTAAGAAAACATGTTTTTATCGCTAAAAACATTAGATAATAGGTTATTAGGCCAAAAACAGTGTATTATACAGCTTTATCTACGTTTATCCCTGTTTTTTTTAACGTTTTCAAAAATTAAGGGGGTCCCCGCCCCCCCCCCCCCCCAAATTTTTTTTTGTACTACAATCCGCCCCCCCCCCCGAAAAGAAGCTCTGGGTACGTCCCTGCTTCATATATACTCACAAGTGTAATACTGTCGGGGCAGCATGGATTTTACCGTGTTGGACAGTACTAAACCAATACGAGAAAACTTATGCAGCCCGGACAGTATTACAGTTGTGAGTATATATGAAGTGAAATTAAATCAATAAATGGCTATTATAATGGCTTCCTCTTCATTTTAACTCGATGAATTAAAATGACTACTATGCCATTATAATGGAGGGCGCCATTTAAAAGGAGAACCTCATTATAATGGCCTACTTTTCCGTACTTTTTTATATAGGAGTTGCACATTTTTCGGTATATTATAATATTTTTGGTCGTAGTAAAACGCGAACGCGAAGAAAAAAAAGTTAGTCATTAAAGGAAATCTAGACGCACCGATCTAGCCTCTTCAAAGTTGTCTCCAGAATCTCTAGAGTCTCTAGCTGGCCTCTTCCGCCAAAATCCAGCGAAAGGGCGGCCGGGCCGGGCCGGGCTACGTCTTCGGCCCCGGCCACATCATGTATGACTGGGTGGCGTTGGCGGCCGGGGTCCCCCGGGCCAGGGCCTGGGCCGTCAGTCTGACTGGGGCCGGGACGGCGGCCGTCGTCCCGGTCGCCGGAGCTCCGGAGCCACCCGTGGCGGCCACCGGCGGAGCTCCGGAGCCACCCGCCTTCCCACCGCTCTGCATGCGGGTGAGGGCGAGGCCAGCGGAAGCCCCCGTCACAGCCCCGGACGTCTTCCGAGAGGTGGAAGTCTGATTGTTCTGTCGCTTTGCGTCGTCTTCGTGACCCGACGTGTGCTGAAAACACAAAAAAAACACTTTAAAATATTTCATATTAGGCAATGGCGTGCCCAGGGGGGGCCACCTCCCCCCCCCCGAAGTCAGGCGAAGCCGGATTTCTTCGTAGGGACCCTTACGTTTTTTGAATTTTGGGAGAGAAAAATTTTTTCTTTAATATTAATACGGAAACTTTCCTGATGCCTTCCAAAAGCATATTAATGGTCAAAAATTTACAATCTTAGTTTTTCGATTTCAAATCGATTATGCCGTTCAATATTTAAGGCTTACATGTTAAACCAAACTACTATAAACACTATTAACCTTTTATTAACGTTTTAAAAACACGTTTTAAATGTAAAGGGATAAAAAACCTTAAATTTTGTAAAAAAAACATCATCTGGAATTAAAATTTCTAGTGTATTTTTGCGCTTTAAATTAAAAATTTTAATCCCCCTCCCCCCGGAACCCCCTGACAAGGGGCTCTGCCCCTTGACCCCACTGGGGGGCTCGCACCGCCAGACCCCCCATTTCTGGGGGGCTACCGCTCTCCAGACCCCCCTCAGGGTTAGTATTTACCCCCCAGACCGCCCCCCGAAATGAAATCCTGGGCACGCTACTGATATTAGGTAAATGATTTAAAATCGGCCAGGCTTTTAATTTCAGCCACCGGATTTTATTTTTGCAATAGTAAAGCTATGGAGAAATGACCTGTTCATGGCTGGATAGATAGTCATGTCATTATGAAGAAATGACCTGTTCATGGCTGGAAGTTTTTTTTTGTGGGTTTTTTTTTGCAGTGTTATGAGTGCTGTTTGGCTGGATAGATAGTCATGTCATCTTTCTAGTTACATATACGCAGTTCATTTCATAACTATTTTCCAAAAGCATTTTGATTTGCTATTTTCTCCCCCGGGCGCATTCTACTCCCTGGACCTCCCATTTCTGGGGTTGTCGCCACCCAAACCCACCCAAATTTCTGAGGGATGTCGCCATAGGTGTTTTTTTGGGGGGGACAGAGGGGTCCACCCCCCCTAGAGCCAAACTTTTGGACCCCCCCTAGAAAAAAACCAGGGGCCTCCCTCCCTCCCAAAGCTCGAGAGCGGTCCAGCCTGACCCCCCCCCCTAGCGAGGCTGACCCCCCTCCCCCCCTCCCGACCAATTTGGAAGTATATTTTTTTATTTACTGTCAAAAACACGGTTTTTCAGTTAAAAACAGTGTTTAAATACACTTTTTAGGCGGTTTTAGTACATAAAATTCAATATTAAATTGTTGCGTTAAAAAAATTTTGTTAAAAAATTGGACCCCTCTGACCCCACCCCCTAAATTTGAAATTTCGCACCCGTGGTCCACCCTCCTCTAAAAAACCAGGGGGGTCCGGACCCCCCCCTCCACCTAAAAAATTTTAGCCTTCCGCCCGGGGGTGGACCCCCCAAGCCAATCCCGACCAAATCTTAACCTGATGGTCGCCACCCAATCGTACTTTTGCAAAATTTATTAACGCAGAATTGATATTTTCTCAGATATTACTATTGAGAATAGACTATTTTCTTGCGCCAATTCCTATTAATTATTATAAATAAAACAGACCTGTGCACGGTCTGAAAATGCCCCCCCGTTTTATTGGAGGATTTGCCTCCCCCCCGTTTTATTGCCCCCCCCCCCCTGCCAAAAAATGAAAAAGTACCCTATAATATGACGCCATTTTTGACCTATGATGACGCCATCATCGCGAATTTTTTGCAGTTTTTAGCCTATTTCAATGTATTTTAAGCGATTTTAGACCTATTTTTACCTTATTTCCGCTTTTTTGTCCCTTTTTCTTTTCCCTTCTTTTTTTCTTTTCTTTTTTTCTCTTTTTTTCTCTTTTTCTTTCACCCCTCTTCCCCCTCCCCCTTTCTTTGCCCCCCGTTTCAAAAAAGTTGCCCCCCCCATTTTGGAATTGCCCCCCCCCGTTTTAACCCCCGGGGGGGCGGGGGGGCAGTGCACAGGTCTGAATAAAAACAATATTTTTAGGCTTACGAATTTCAGGAGGTTCCAGTCGAATACATAGTCGTACGTAAATCCTTGGCGGTGGAATAGATTACGGAAAATTTGTCGCAGATGGGAGTAGTCCGGTTTCTCCTCGAAGCCAAGACCCCTGCAGTACTTCAGGTAGTGGCAAAATTCGACTGAAATTTTACAAAATAAATTATAATAATTCTAAATCTTAAAAAATATGTTTTAACACTACAGTACTTTAGGTAATGGCAGGATTTAACTGAAATAATTATAGAAAAATTATATCTTACCAAGAATACATGAAAATTAATTAATAAAGAAAAGAAGAATGAGAAATGAAGAACAAATTATACGGGCTATGTGTGGATCCAACCTAAATGCATACGTATGCATATTTTTATATGCATACGTATATATACTACAATGCATACGTATGCATTTTTTCTATATGCATACGTATGCATAATTTTTTTTAGTTTTATGCATACGTATGCATTTTTCCGGAAAGTATATGCATACGTATGCATTTTTTTGCTATTTTTATGCATACATATGCATTTTTTTTCAACTTTTATGCATACGTATGCATAAAAGTTTCAAAAAAATGCATACGTATGCATATACTTTCCGGAAAAATGCATACGTATGCATATAAGTTGCAAAATATGCATACGTATGCATATTTTTTTTTTAAAAAAAAAAAACAAAACTATTTTTTTTAATTTCCAAAAGATGCATACGTATGCATATTTTGCAACTTATATGCATACGTATGCATTTTTCCAAAAAGTATAAGCATACATATGCATAAAAATAGCAAAAAAATGCATACGTATGCATATACTTTCCGGAAAAATGCATACGTATGCATATAACTAAAAAAAATATGCATACGTATGCATATGAATTTATGCATACGTATGCACAACATATGCATACGTATGCATATAAACATATGCATACGTATGCATTTAGGTTGGATCCACACATAGCCCGTATAATTTGTTCTTCATTTCTCATTCTTCTCTTCTTTATTAATTAATTTTCATGTATTCTTGATCTTACTTACTTTTTATTTAAAAAAAACTTTTATATAAGGAGCGGAGCTCCGGAGCATGATTATGAGATGGGAGGAAGATCACCACTCTTTAGGTAAAAGAAAATCATGAGGAGGGTGATGATTTACTATTTACAGGAAACCAGCCTATGCATCGGCTAAGTTTAAGAACATAAATATTATATCTTCGTTATATATAAGCGTTTAATAGGGTAGTGCATTTAATTTCGGCACTTTTTTGTTTTTCCGATGTAACTTTTCTTTTTATTGTATGACCCGATTTTCATGTTTGATAGCTCATTTTGAAGCTTTCACGATACTGCGTTGCGTCATAAAAGTTTCACTGTACGAAAGTTGGTTTTTTTAATTAATTAAATCAGTTTTTAAAAAAATGGAAAATTGCCGAAATTAAATATGTGCATTTAATTTCGGCACTTTACAAACAATCGATTGTTTCTCAGTAAAAAAATCATCATTTTCAAAAATTTAAAAACCTATCATTATCTTCATTATCATTATTCTTTATATTAAGCTTCTACTTGTTGTTCAACGTGTAACGGGCAAAAAGTTACAGCTAAAATGCCAAATGGTATCAAAATGAGCAAAATTTGGGAAAAAAGTGCATTTAATTTCGGCACTTTTTAAAAGGACCCTCTTAATCGAGTTTAAGTGCAGTGCTATGACCCCTACACATTTCAACGTTGTCTTTTAACTATTTACAACTACAATTTAACACCCGACCACTTAATTCAACCCGTTTTTACCTACAGCATATGAGTGCCGAAATTACACTATTTTATTTTATAACGATTGCTCACTACAGACGCAACGTAGAACCACGGGCACTAAAAATTCGGAAAATAGACTAAATTTTGCCAGGACAATTTAATTTTTAAACCAATTTATTGCGAAATCATGAAATGCCCATGTTCTAAAAACGAGTAACAATTTTATTTTTTGTAAATCACATAATTTCACATAAAAATATCATAACATAACAAATAAAAAGCTCACGACAGTCATCTACATATAATTAGCTCTCGTTTGAGCTATCAAACGTCGTATTCCGTCCAGGATTACTAAAGATATAGTCCAAAATCAAAAATGCCCAATTGGGAAAAGTGCCGAAATTAAATGCACTACCCTATTATGCGTTTAACTAAATGTTATTCACACTTTAAACGTAAAAGGTCCCATTGATATCTTGGATATCAATCGAATAAAAACATGAATTGCTAAATATTACTAAAAATTTTTAAATGTTTTTTTTTATGTTTAAATTTTGATTATAATCAACGAAACAAAAAGAGTAATCAATAAAGTTAATAAGTATAGACCGTGCACGGTCCAGAAATGCACCTCTCCACTTATTATTAGTGTTCTTCCCTCCCGTCGAAAAAAATTAAAATAATACTACAAAAATATGCGCAGTTTTTGACCTATTTTCTCAAAATATTTCAAGTTATTAAACTATTTTAACGAAATTTTTGCCATCTTAACCTATTTTATTACTAAAATTTCGCTCTTTTCCCCTTTTTTTGCACATCAGCAGTTTGAAAAAAAAAAATCGTCTCTCCCTCGTTTTGGAAATTCACCTACTCCCCGTCGTTAAACCCCCTGGATGGACAGCGCGCGGGTCTGAGTACGTAAATCAATTATAAATATTATTGGCAAACACTAAATTCCACCGACTCCGACTCCGCCTCAAATTTCTGCAAATTATATATTAATGTGCAGGTTAAGCTTAGGCTTAGAATAAAATTTGCATATTATTAAAAATTACGGTAGATTACGGTAGATTTTGGACGGAGTCGGAGTCGGTGAAATTTAGTGTTTGCCATATTATACAGCGCGCGGGTCTGAGTACGTAAATCAATTATAAATATTATTGGCAAACACTAAATTCCACCGACTCCGACTCCGACTCCGCCTCAAATTTCTGCAAATTATATATTGATGTGCAGGTTAAGCTTAGGCTTAGAATAAAATTTGCATAATATTAAAAATTACGGTAGATTACGGTAGATTTTGGACGGAGTCGGAGTCGGTGGAATTTAGTGTTAGCATTTTTTTTTACTAGGGTATCCTTTGACCAAATCCTCGACGGCGGTGGACATTTTCTTCTCGCTGATCTTTTCGTACTTTTGGCGCTTGGTGGCCGCCTTGAGCCCTTGCCAGGGCAGGGACCCCCGGTTGAAATACATCAGTACGTACCCTAAGGACTCCATGTCGTCCCGTCGACTTTGCTCTGCAAAAAATACAGTGCGTTTAAGACTGGGAAAAATTTTAATAGAGTAAATCTCGCTAACGATACTGGTTAATTATTCAACCGTATTATAGGGCACAGAAAATCGTCGTTACTACAGAAAGATGAGTCACTGTCATTATAAATTGCACGTGACTGTGACTCATTCTGCAGTTAATAGGGCCCTGTTTTAGATTTAAAGAGAGTCACAGGCACACATGTTTTATACGAACTCTGGCTCATTTTGCCGTAATAACGACAAAATATACGCGAGCGGACTCCATGTCGTCCCGTCGACTCTGCTCTGCAACAAAAATACATCAAACTGATTACTAATAATCTTTGTTCATACTAATTGAATGAAACAGGAGCAGTGAGCATATCTCGCTAACAGTAGAGTTGATTTTGCAAAAAATACAAAAAATATTGGTGACATAATTTTTAAATATGTTTTTAAAAATATTTCTGACGTGAATATTTTTATAAACTTTAAATATTTACCCAAAGGTATTAGCTACTATGAACTTATTTAATAACGAAGAATCAAACATTATAACTACAGACCTGAGCACTGCCCCCGGGGTTTTATTGGGGGGCAATTCCAAAACGGGGGGCACGGAGAGCAACTTTTTTGAAACGGTGGGGGGACAATAAAAAGGGGGGAAACAAGGGAAAAAAGAAAAAAAAGAAGGAAAAAGGGGAAAAAGAGACAAAAAAGACGAAATTAAGGTAAAAATAGGTCTAAAGGGCTAAAATGGCTTAAAATGCATTGAAATAGGCTAAAAACTTCAAAAATTTCGCGATAATGGCGTCATTATAGGTCAAAAATGGCGCCATAATTTTAGGGTACTTTTTCATTTTTGAGCGGAGGAAGGGCAATAAAACGGGGAGGGGGGCAAATCCTCTACTAAAGCGGGTGAGGGGGCATTTTCAGACCGAGCACAGGTCGGTAACTATAATAAAAAATATAAGAACACAGATCTGTGCACGGTCTGGAAATGCCTCCCACCCAAAAATGAAAAAGTACTCAAAAATTATGGCGCCATTTTTGACCTATTATGACGCCATCATCGCAAAGTTTTTGCTGTTTTAGCCTATAGCTTATTTCACTACATTTTAAGCCATTTCACACTTATTTTTACTTTAATTTCGCTTTTTTGTCTTTTTTTTTCTTCTTTTTTTTCTCTTTTTTTCTTTCTCCTCTGTTTGGCAGTCCCCCTTCTTAAAACAGTTGCCTCCGCGCACCCCCTGTTTTGAAATTCCCCCCATAAAACCCCGGGGGGCAGCGCACAGGTGAGAGAACAGATAAATAAAAGTAAAAATTATAATTAAAACAAACATACCGATGCCTAAGTGAGTGTTTATGGACGCGTATCTGGCTGTACCGGTCAGATTTTTGTTCTCTTTGTAGGGGATGTGGCCGTGGGTCCGGCTGTCTCGAAATTTTTTCGCCAAACCAAAATCTATCACCTAAAATAATAATTTAATTGTATATTTTTTTTCTCTTAAGTCATTAAAATTTACCTGTTTCAATTAAAAAAAATTAGAAAAGGCGTAGGTACGCATTTAACATAAATAAACAACTAATTTGGCATATGTATATGAAATAAAAGATCTACAAAATGTTTTTAAAACGCTTATAAGATTATTACTTGCTTATCGTGTTAATTTGTTTCAATTTTTGTTTAACCTAACCTAACCCTCCCCCAATTTTGGAAAAATGAAGAAAAAAAATGTGTTTAAAATGACTTCTAAGTTCTAACTGCCTCCAAACATAAGTTTTAAGGTCAAAATGAATGTTTTAAGCAATAATAAGCTCAAAAATGCAATAAAAAGGGCTTTTTGACCATAAATTAGCGTTTTTTACCTATTTTTCCTTCAAAATCGAAAAACGATATGGGTAAAATGCACTCCAAAAAAAAAACTATAATATGGGTATTTTGCGTTTCTCGGATTTTAACCCCCCCCTAATTGGGGATTTGTGTACCCCCCCCCCCCCCACTCCGGATCAACTTGCCCATGTATGATTTCAACTCAATTTTTGCCAAAATCTTTTGACCTAACTCCCAAAAGCATAAGATTAGCATAAAAATTTTTGATCGATTATTTAAAAATCCTGTTGTTGCTTGCAAAACTTTTTTAAAGAAAAAAAAATGCAATTTACAAAAGTCCACCCCTTGATTTCAGAATTTCGCCCCTCCCCCAACTTCCGAAAAATCGATGGGGAGTCCTCCCATGCCCAAACTTTTTTTTAACACCTCCTCTATAATTTTTATATGACCGTCAACCCGCTTTTTCTCGCCAATTTTTGGTATGGTATAATTTTCAGTTTCTGTCTATATTAATATTAACTATACCTTTTTTCACCTGAATATCGCTTTTTATTCAATAAAATGTAGTATTATCTTAGAAAAACTATTATTAAACCTTTAATGGTTTAAAAGTATTTTGCTTCGGACATTGGACCCCACCTGACTCCCCTCAAGGTTTTAAAATCTCGACTCGACCCCCCTAAGAGCCCCCCTAGATTTTGAATTGTCATTTACCCTGGATTAACACCCTCTAGCTTCGGTGACCGTGTTCATCTATGATCAAAAACACGATTTGTAGTAAAAATCCAGACTTTTAAGCATTTTAACGATTTTCAAAAAAAAACCCTTAATCCCCATCCATTTTGACATACCTACCTCAAAAAATTGAGATTTAGCTCGTCTCGGGGTATACACCCGTGTCGAATTTTGATATTTATTTACTTCGGGTAAATATCCCCACTCTATGGATTGAGCACCCATGTTTAGTATATTTTTGTATTATTTTCTTTTTAAATTACAAAACAGCCGATTATAAAAGTAAATAAGAGTTAATAATTTTCTTATTTTCTTATTAATAAGGCATCCTTAATATTTTGCGAGAATCCAATGAAAGTGGAAAAGTCAATAGTGAGTAATTTGTGAAATGCTGCGTGTAATTTCAAACGTCGATGCAAAAAAAAAAATTTAACAGTAAATAATAACGGGTTTTACGTTACGTTTTTTGAAAGCTTTAATCCAACAAAAAATAAGTAATTTGGAATGAATTTAAAAATAGCATTCCATTCAGAAAAAAATCCACCCCCGCGTAACACCGTGTATTATTCAAACAGCCCGGGTAATTATAATAATACGAAACCAATTTTTTATTGTTTTTAACGCAAGCTGTTACACAACGAGCCAAATTTGTTTTTGTTTTGTTTAAATTATACAGTGGATTAGTTTAGTGTCGTCCTTTTTACCTATCACCATAATAAGAATTGGCATGATTCCCGTTTTCTTAAAGGGTGAAGAGGTGGATATTCGCATAAAATGCGCCCTAAACTTTAAGAGGGGTGTCAGCTTTTTCGATATTTTTTAGAGGGGAGCGTATAATCTCCTACCCGGTTGCTTTCTAAATTATTGTTAAATTGTTTAAATAAAAATTCTCATAACTCATTTACCTTTTAATTACTTGAATTAAATTATTGTTTAAATAATTCTAATAAATTGACCAATAATATTTTCATGTTTAAAAAAATACGATAGCAATTAATTTCGGCAATTAAAACGCTAGTAATGTTCCCCACCCAAGCTCTGGGGCTGTGGAGCAGACCATCGCTTTTTGGTGTTTAAAAAACCTCCAGAGCTAGGCCCTAGTTTTGTACTAACTTCATAAATAATTATGTACTAACTTCATAAATAATTAAAAAATCAGGCTGTAGATTATTTTGTCGTATTTTTTATAAATTACAATGTTTTCAAAACTCATTTAAAACGATATTTAAATAGTCCTAACTTGCGAATAGATTAATCAAAAACATAAATCAATCAAAGATTAAATAAAAGTTAAAATTACTAATCTGAAGAGAGAAGCTCCGGAGCTTCCTACGACGCTATAAATGCCGGAAGGTGATATTTGAGGGTAGAAACATCACTATAAAATACGAAAAAAAAAACAAAAAAGAACTTACATATACTAGATTGCCCTTTTTTCCAAGACCCATAAGGAAATTATCGGGTTTAATATCCCGATGAATAAAGCCTTTACTGTGAATGTATTCTATCCTAGAGATCTGAAAACAAAAATATATGTTTTGATAAAAAACAATAGAAAAAACCGCAAATGACATTTACTCAGCAAGGAGATGGCAAGCAAAAATTAAAAAGGTTTTTCGTAGGAGAAACCGAAAAAAATTTCTGTCACATTTTACATTTTCAGACCAACATAAAGGTCACGGTGAAATGGAAATGAAAACCTACGATTTTCTTTTTTTAAGTTAGTGATCGGAAAGTAGCAGCAAAATCTGTATTAAAAACATTTTCGAGAAAAAAATTCTCCTCGAATGAAACAGACAACAAAAAAGTTCCAGTCACTTTTCTGTAATGGGACTAATAATAAAGGCGAAATGAAATGGGGATGAAAACCTATCAAATTATCAGCAAGAGGCAGCACGGTTTTTGGTGAAAATTTTATTGAGCAAACTAGGTTAGCCAATACAAAACCAAAGGAAAATCTCTAAGTTACTCTAAGTTATGTAGAACGCTGAAGTGGCAAAGTTATTGGAAGCAACGAAGGGGCTGAAGGGTGAAGGCTGAAGCTGAAGGGGCAAAGCAACGCTAGTTATACCGGGGCAAATCAATCCCTGGAGTAAATTTTAAAAAGCGCCTAGGTCTCTGGGGTATAATTTTCAAATAGGTATATAAGTCAACAAAGGAGCCGGGAGGAGTAACAAGAAATATTTTAAAATTGCTAAAACAATGCTCATAAAAATGGTTATAAACATAGGTGAGAAATAAGTGATGGTGGAGGCCACCTCTCCCCTGCTAGTCTCAAAATTTGGCCTTCTCCCCCTTAATTTCAGAATTTTTTACCCCTGACCCTTTCTAGAATTTGACATCTGGATCTAACCCTTATCATCCCACCAGAAAATTTCAAGTACTTTTATTATACTAAATTGTTTTTAAAAAACGTCAATTTTTACAATTTTTTTAAAAATTCATTTTTTACTCCTTTTTTATAAGATGATATATTTAAAACTATTTTTCTCTCCTAAGATTTTATATTTTGCACCTTGGGTCGACCCACGACGATGACCCCCCCCCCAAAAAAAAATATTAAATAAAAGCTAGGGGACCCCGAATCCTCTGGGTCCCAGCACCCATCTGTCAGATTTCAAAACTCGATTTATCCCGGGTACCTACCTCCCTCCTCTACCCTCCTGTGACCGTTCTCTGCGCACCTTATGGTTTAAAGTCAATGGAGAGTAAAAAAATAAGACGTGTGTAAACAAGCATTTATGGTCACATTTTATTTAACAAGCATTTATGGTTACATTAACGATTTTAATCCTTAAATCAAAGCGAAATCAGACTTCACACATAGGTAGGCAGGGAGCGGGGGGGGGTTGGAGCATACATGGGCAAGTTGATCCGGAATGGGGGCGGTTAAACCCCAAATTAGGGGGGGTTAAAATCCGAGAAACGCAAAATATTCATATCGTTTTTTTCTGGACTGCATTTTACCCATATCGTTTTTCGATTTAAAAAAAAAAGGGAAAAAACGCTAATATTAGGTCAAAAAGCCCTTTTTATAGCATTTTTGAGCTTTTTACTGTTTAAAACATTCCTTTTGACCTCAAAACTTAAGTTTAGAGGCAGTTAGAAGTCATTTTGAAGACTTTTTTTTCATTTTTTCAAAATTGGGAGGTAACCTTTACTCCCCTCCCCTTCTCAGAATTTGGGTGGTTAACCTCCCGTGCCCATGTATGGGTTGGGGGCATAGGTGGGCGGGGGGGGAATTGAAGGTTACACCCCCCCCCCAAAAAATCCCGATTATAGCCGAAACCCCCATGGGGGTACCCCGCATGGGCGTAGCCAGGATTTGGGAAAGGGGGGTCCAACCCTGAACAAAATTTCCGAAAGGAAGGGGTGTCCAGGGGGTCCAAATTCTAAACGTTATAAAAGGGCTAAAAAAAATTTCGGAGTGTTTATTGCCTTGTTTATGTCACGTAATTCATTATTTTTTCTATTATTCATTAAAAAAGTCTATAAAACAAGGAATTCTTACAAACAATTTGATACCTTAAAATTTTTGATTTCTAATACATTAAAAACCTAAAAGTAAAAACATAAAAACATAAAAATGAAACACATTGAATTGAATTACAGCTGAGCAATGCAAAGTGCGATAAAATGTTTTTAAAATTACTTCTCCTAACCGTTATATTTTTAATACCACTATATAACAATCTAAAGGGGGGTCTAGCGTGGTGGTATTAAGATTACAAAATAACACAAATTTGAAAATGGAGACCAATTAAAACATTAAGAATTGGGTGGGTCCAGCGTGGTCATATAGAAAACAAAGTAACACAAATTTGGAAGTGGAGACTATATAATCAATCGAGCGCTGAGCGGAGCGAAGCGCAAGAAAATTTTTAAAAAATGGCCGTTCTAAACCCCCAAATTTTTATCCTTGGCGACCCAAAAGGGAGGGTCTAACCCCAAATTTTCCCCTTTGCCGAACCAAAAGGGGGGTCTAGACCCCCCCTGGCTACTCCCATGGTACCCCGGACACCCCCCCCCCTAAAATTTGGGGGGTCCCAGTACTAAAAACGCTAAAAATGGGATATTTAAGGTATATAACCAAAAAAAAATTTGGGACACCTTCTCCCCAAATTTTGGGGGTCCCATATACCCCCCAATTTTGGAGGTCTGGTATACCCCCCAAAATCCGGGAGGCTGCCCACCTATGCTACACTACCATGGCTAGGCTATATCTACGATTTTGCGAAAAAAGATGGGAGGAACTACGGGTCATTGCATTTTATAAAATAAAACTATTCTATCCTTATAAAAAAAACTTTATCGAAAAACATGAATAATTATTTATCCAGTGTTTGTTTCGAAACTACAGGGGAAGATTTCCCTTGTTTCTTTCCTCTGTATACGGTCATCATAATAATTCATTAAAGACAAGATTAAATGGAAATGAGAATGTCAACCTACCATTTGATCGGCGAGGAGGAGCACGGTTTTGAGTGAAAATTTTCGTGAGCAAAAATTGAACAAGTCCTCGAGAGAAGGGCCAAGCAGTTCCAGGACCATAACGTTGTAGTCCCCTTCGCCTCCGCACCATTTCACAGAGGGAATACCCACCCCGCCTTGCATGAGTTTGTAGAATTTGGCCTCTATGTGGAGCTGGGGGTGTTTCGTCTTGATGCACTCCAGCTTTATTGCCACTTCCTCCCCGGTTTGGATGTTTTGGCCTAAAAACAAAAAAAAATTTTATTAAATATTAAAAAAATATATAATTAAATGTTGTAATTACCACAAAAAATATAAATATCAACTACTTTGGCACGTCATTTCTTTCAAAAATAGCTTTGGATTTGGAAAAAAATGGATAGCTTTTTTTAGCTAAAATATTCATTGAAACCTCAAAACATATGTTTGGAGGTAATTAAATTAGTCATTTTAAGAATAATTGGTTCTTTAGTTTTTAATCTGGGCAGTCTGAAAAGGGGATTAGCCTTTGAACTGCCTCACTCCAGAGTTAAAGGTGGATTAAATTGTATGATGAAGAGATAGTGCTCTGTCAGTTGTTTTAGCATCACGAATAATAATCGCGAAGTTATTATTATTATTATTAATGATCAGTTTAATTCAGAGAGCATAGTTTAATTCTACTGTTTCATCATTTCATTTTTCTTTTCTTTTTTTTTCATCAAGAACATCAAATCTGCGACTTAATCGCCGCCAACATAAACTACAATTCTAACAAAATATCAACAAACATAGCTATCTGAACTGACTTTAAAGGCTCAAAAAAAAGCGCTTACTTAAGCGAGTTTTAAAAATTTTTTTGAATGCATCCAAAGAATCAACAGTTACTTGAGACGGGAGTAGTTTGTTCCAAGATGTAACCACCCTATTTGCAAAAAAAAATTTCCTTGCATTAATTCTACTTTCTTCTACGGCCAATTTAAAGGGATGACCACCTATGGGGTGGGCTGCAGGTTAAACTTAAAAAAATCATTGGCTTGCAAATTGTTTAAGCTATGTATAATTTTAAAGCACTCATATATATATATATATATATTTTGAATTGAATGTTCTAAAAATTAGTGATGCCACTCTCATTGCTTTTTTTGATGTGATTTCACAGTGTTTAGAGAATTTCATATCATGAGATATATAAACACCTAGGTCACGCACCAATTCTGTAGTTGCAAGTACATTATTACAAAGCTTATATTTACAAATTAACTCTTTGCTATGATTTTAAATATGAAGAACTTCATATTTATGATCTGATAATTGCAATTGCCAGTCTTTTGACCAGCTGTATATTCTATCTAAATCTTTATGAAGTCTTAAGGTTTGAATGTGGTAGTCTTGTCAAATCCCACCCAAATTAGTGGACATAGCGTTTTATATCCTCCCCAAAATTACTTTGTAGTATGAAATTAGGTGTTCGCAGAAAAGCAACAGAGGAAGAGAACGAAAGAATGAGCAGGTGTGGTTGCGTTCCTCCTCCCAGTGTAGGCCCTTTGCTCATTTCATATCAATGGAAGCGCGTTTCCTAATACGTTAACTGCCTTTTTGAGAGGGACAGGTCCCCCCTTGTGTATCTATTGGGATTTTCCGACCCAATAAATGCGCAAATTGAGGGAGGTGGTATTGTGGGCGGAGAAGGGGCGATAAATTACCTCCCCCAACCACCAGCCGAAAATATCTCTGCCCTTTCCCCCCTCCCAGTCGTTTTGTCGGCATTGTTCCCCACCCCATATATTTATTTATACAAATAAACGCCTGACTTTTGAGAGATGCGTGCACACTATTCGAGTCAGGAATGAAAGCAATATAAACGAATAAAAGTGCATTGCAACAATTGACCTTAAATAATAATATTATACCACCATTCCTTATACATACATAATGTGCCTGAGCTATTCAAGCTTATAAATGTAATATTTACCCCCTCACACCCAAGGAGGTGCAATCTTCGAGAAAAAAATTCACAAAACGTCTGGAGGGGTCGCGCGCGCGCGCGTGTGTGTGTGTGTGTGTGTGTGTGTGTGTGTGTGTGTGTGTGTGTGTGTGTGTGTGCGTGCGTGCGTGCTTGCGTGCGTGCCTGCGTGTGTGGGCGCGAGCGCGCGCGCGCGTGTGTGTTTTGTGTGTGTGTGTGTGTGTGTGTGTGTTTGTGTGTGTGTGTGTGTGTGTGTGTGTGTGTGTGTGTGTGTGTGTGTGTGTGTGTGTGTGTGTGTGTGTGTGTGTGTGTGTGTGCGTGTGTGTGTAAATAATTAAAATGAATAAATAAATCAAATATAATAAATAAATAAACAAACGCACAGTTGGTATTTTTATTATAGATTGCTACAGGGTGATGACGCTTAGCTAAATTAATTAGTGTATTTTGTTTGATTTTTAGCAATACGATTTCCTTTTTATTCAGTGAACTTTAATTTTAGGCTTACTATGCATTACCCAACTGTGATTGGTCTATAAAAATATATATAATCTTGTTTAAAGCGAATGTTTATTTTAAAAAAATTAAGCATGACTTTAAAGAATTAAATAATCCAAAGTATTGTTAAACATGCGGGTAATGGACTACTTTTGAAATTGCATAAGCTTAGTTGACCGTGAAAATTAACTGGCGAAATTTTATATACAGCACACATATTTATTTTAGAACTTAGCTATTATTTTTTGCTATGGTCGATTATATTCTGAGATTTTTTATTTCCATTTTCGTTTGTAAACCTACTTTCTGCCAATATTCACCCACATGGAAATCTTTGAATACCAGACCCTTGCCAATTTGGTACGATGAGAGCAAATTTGGCGTTTTTATGCACTGGGGGCTGTATTCAGTGCCTTCAATAGTGGATGCGTGGTTCTGGTACCAATGGCGCGGTCCCAGCCCAGAACAGAGTTCGTAGTGTTTTACATGCAGAGATCGCATATAATTCTGAATTTTAAAAAAGTTACCAAAATTATTATTAATTCGTGTCTAATTTATTGCTAACATTTATACCGTAAATATTTATTATGGTGTAAATATAGATTCAACAAATGTGATAGTATTGGCATTTTATGATCTACAATTAACGAAATTTCAAAAAAACATTTGACAAAAAACCCTCTTGGTAATGGAATTTTAATGCTTTGTGTAGTTGAAACATTATGTATGTCTTCAAGATAAGTCAAACTTGAAGATTATTTGGATTGTAGTGATAGCGCGCTGAAAATAAAAAAATCGCTTTTTAAAAGAATTCAAAATAAATAGATTTATTAAAACCTTTAACATTAAATCGGAACGCTTTTTTTTCTACCGAAACAACAATTACGTGTATGATGCTAATAAAATACATATAACGCTAAATATTATACAAAATTCTAGTTTTTATGGCTCGTTAAATTTTAAAACTTTATGTTTTCCTGCTACTTTGCAAGCTAATTTACCCAAATTATTCGCCAAACTGGAAATCTTTGGACACCCGCCCTTTACCATTTTGGTACGATGAAAGCAAATTTGAAGTCTTTATGACCTGGGGCCTATTTCATAAAGACATTTGTAAATTTTCATTTTACAAATCCCTGCTTATTTTTTGTAAATTATATAATAGAGGATATACGACACGGCGAATATTGATCGGTCAGCGGGGTTGAAATGACGTGTTTGCGACCAATCAGCGCTGAGCAGTGCGCGCAGATGCTCCCCCTGGATTACAAGTTGGAAAAGTTTTATCGTGTATTTTACAAAAAACAGGCGGAGATTTGTAAAATGAGAATATACAACGGTTTTTATGAAACAGGCCCCTGGGGGCCGTCTTCAGTGCCTTCAATATTGGATGCCGTGTATAAGTACACATGGCGTGGTCCCTATCCAAAACAAAGTCAATAGTGTTTTACGACGACAGATCGCATATAATTAAAAAAATTACCTAAATTATTCTTAACTCATGTTTAATTTATTGCCAATAAGTATTAATTATAATCTAAATGTAGATTCAGCAAATGTGGTATTATTGACATTTTATTGTTTTCAATTAACGGCATTTTAAATACAATTTACATAAAACGTAAACGCAACCTCTTGATAATTAAATTTTAAAGTTTTCTGTAGTTTAATATTAATTATATCTTCATGATAAATTAAATTTAAAGAATATTTGGATTATTATAATAGAAAAGGAGCACGAAAAATTAAAACAAATTACTTTTAAAAAGAATTAAAAGTAATATAGACAACTTGACTTGACAAATTTATTGACAACTTGAACATTAACTTGGCAAAATTTGCCTTTTTGCTATAAAGACAACAATTATGTAAAAATAAGATACATAATGCTACTTATTATACAATTCTAGTTGTCATGGTTCGTTCAATTCAAACAGCTTTTATTTTTCTACTATTTTGCAAGCTAACTTACTGCAAGTATTCACCAAACTGGAAGTCTTTGGATACACGCCCTTTGCCACTTTGGTATGACGACAGTAAATTTGGTATTTTTATGCATTGGGGGGTGTATTCGGTACCTTCAATTTGCAGTGAATGGATGTGGTACAATTGGAAAGGACAAAAACCTGATGAAAGTAAGTAAATGTGGTAAAATAGTGAAATGAGATTATGAGCAGAACTACTAACAAGTTTAAAAATTTGTTGGAATACTGTTCCAATAGTAAGAAAATTTAACAGGTAAATATAAAAATGTTTAACAGTTAAATATAAGACAATTTAACAGTTAAAAATATTTGCTAGCATTTAAATTTCAATCATGTGTAAAAAAGTTAAATGTGAAAAAGCTTTGTAGTAAGTAAGCAAATAAAACAAAATTACTTGTAAAAAAGGTTCTGAATAATGAAAAAAATTGCAAGTATAAGTAAAAAATTGGTTATAAATTAAGTTTGAGAAAAGTAAAGGTAATAAAACGAAACAAATTGAATACACGTAAAGTTATAAAAAAGTGCGAGAAATCTAATAAAAAAGCTATTCTTAATATTAATATTAGATAAATTAGATATTAATACAGCGATTCTTGAAAGTCTGGTAGTTTATTATATAAAAAATTTTTAAGTTGGTGGGTAGCTTAGTTAAAAAATTATAAGATAATCACGTTTAATGTCTATTATTATTGATAAATAAATGTTAATAAAATAAACGTTGATAACTATAACTGTAAAAGTGTGGGGAATAGCAAAGTTGGATTGCTGGCATGTGTACAAATGGATAAAGAAAATCTTCAAGGTAAGTGTTCAAAGAAATCAAATCGCATGTTTTTCAGTTGGAGTTATTTGCATTTTTTGACAATTTTAAAAATTCCTGGTTTTTATATTATTTTATGCAACAAAATATCAATCGACCAAAATATTAATCATTTGAATGTTATTTTTGGCTTCGTGAATATAACTTTCATTTCAAAGCAGCAACATACGAATCAACTACAAATCTTAAAAAAATCAAATATAATTATTTTTAACTTAATTGAAAATGCTTATTTTCAATTAAGTTATCGTATATGAATGCTTTAATTAACAGAAATTAAAGCACCCAGAACAAACCGCTTGAAAAGGCACTTCAAAAATACGATTAGGTACTTTTTAAGTAGCTGAATTTTTTTGAGTGTCGCATTTTTTTATTATGGTATTTTTGATTTTATATCAACAATACTTCAATTAATAAAAATAATCCGCTTTTAAAATCCACTTATAAAGACAAAGAATTATGTTAATTTTTTCAAAACTGGTAGTTTTGGTATTAAACACAAATTCTGCCATTTTTAGGGTTTTTTGGCATTGCAAATCTGACATAGCATAACATGACAAAGCAAATATTCAATATAGTTTTTTTCAACATTGCCTAAATCAAACTTTTTTTAAATGATATACTTTTTAAAATTTTTTTCAATATTTTTGATTGTTTTAAAACTAGTTTTTTTTAAAGTTGATTTTGTCTGAAATCCAATAGATTTATTTAGTGATTA
>JASAMX010018822.1:0-15922 GCA_030248175.1 Microlaimidae sp. YZB2_3 | reverse complement strand
GTTGTACTTCGTTCAGTTACGTCTATTGCTCCATTATTGTATTTATTTATTTATTCGTATTTATTCTTATTCACACATATTATTCACACATATTGCTGTAGGTAAAAACGGGTTGAATTAAGTGGTCGGATTTAAATTGTAGTTGTAAATGGTTCAAAGACAACGTTGAAATGTGTAGGGGTCATAGCACTTCACTTAAACTCGATTAAGGGGGTCCTTTTAAAAACTGCCGAAATTAAATGCACTTTTTTCCCAAATTTTGCTCATTTTGATACCAGTTGGCATTTTAGCTGTAACTTTTTGCCAGTTACACGTTGAACAACAAATAGAAGCTTAAATTAAAGAAAAATGTCTGGAGATAATGATAGGCTTTTAAATTTTTGAAAATGATGATTTTTTTGACTGAGAAACAATCGATTGTTTGTAAAGTGCAGAAATTAAATGCATATATTTAATTTCGGCAATTTTTCATTTTTTAAAAAACTGATTTAATTAAGTAAAAAGAACTTTTGTACATTGAAACTTTTATGACGCAACGCAATATCGTAAAAGCTTTAAAATGAGCTATCAAACGTGAAAATCGGGCCATACAGTGAAAAGTTACATTGGAAAAACGAAAAGGTGCCGAAATTAAATGCACTACTCTATAGTAAATTGTAAATATCATAATAACCTAACAAAACTATTTTATTATAATTTTATTAATTTATTTAATTAAACACAAAAATATGTATTTAAAAACAATAAATAATACACTTGTCTGTATTATTTTATAATTTCTTGTTTTGTAAACGTTTGACAAGAAAAACTAGCTGATAAGTCGCACTTCTCCTTGGGCTTGTCCAATAACGTATTCCAAGTAAAATGAGGCGACGAAATAGGTTATTACATTAGTTAGCTTAATTATAAATTGCTCTCTTAAAACCTCAAAAAATTTTTAAAAAAAAGTTCGTTTTTTATTAAAAAATCTATCAAAAATAAATGTTTTTATTTATTGTATAAATAAACTAAATAGCTAACTAATACTGTTGTTGTTACTAACATAATATCAGAACACTGCTCTACTAACACTTTGTGTATATATGTTTGTTTAATATTGAAAAATCTGACCAAAATACCAACAAGATTAAAACACTAAATCGCCTCTTACAATGTTTACTAATTAAAAACCACAAAACCGTGAAAACCAAACTAAAATCTATTAATTATTCTTTAAATAAGAAATCTTACACAAGCAAACAGTTTTACTTAATAAATAACCATACAAATTCATTGTTAAGTTTGCTTTCTGTACCTAGTTATGGTGTACATACTAAACCTGTTTCTGCACCAACCAAAGGTGTTTTACTTAACCTGCTTTTTACCATTTAAGGTGTCAATCTTTAAATTTCCTAATTTGCTTATTAAAGGTATCAAAATTAATCTATTTATACTAGGTTTTTATGTTCTACCTAACCTGGTTCTACATCTGTTTAGGTGTTTTGGATTAACCTGCTTTCTACACCCTCTGTGGTGTTTATGTACCAATTATTCTCTAAATATTTACTTGTTGTTACCTAACCTGCTTGGCTTCTGCACCTATTTAGGTGTTTTTCCCGAACCTGCTTTCGACACCTTTTAAGGTGTTTTTGTATTTGCTTACTTTACCCATTTATGGTAATTATTTGTTAGATTTTCACGTTAAAAATAATTTTGTACCAAATAAAAAACTTATAATATAATTAGGGCGTAGCCAGGATTTTGAAAGGGGGGGGGTTGCACTCCATTCAAATTTTTCAAAAGGGAGGGGAATTGTAGGGGGTTCTACTCCAAATTTTCGAAATACTGTAAAAAAACATTACAAAAGGGTAAAATTTTTTGCGCTTTGCGCTAAGTGATTCTTTTTGCGGTGATTTGCATTGTTTTTTTAAGTTAAACTTGAAAAATTTTAGGTTTAAAAAAGTATAACATTAAAAATCGTGCGACAGCACAAAAAAAATTTCAAAAATTGTCTTTGAAATTCATTAGAAATATCACTTAAAAGTTGTAAAAAGGTATATAAATGTCGAGCGCTGAGCAGAGCAAAGCGCGAGAAAATTTTTTAAAATTGTTCTCTTAGGACCCCAAATTTTTACCTCCGCCAGCCCAAAAGGGGGTGAGGTTACAACCCCCATAACCCCCCCTGGCTACGCCCTTGAATACAATTATTTTTTTAAAAAATTTTTCGGCTTAGTCTAATCTCTATTTTTGTAGCATAATTTTTCAAAAATATATTTTTCAATTATTACATAAAATTTTATAATAATGCATTTAAATATAATCTCTATCTTTACCTTTCCTTTTAAAAAAATTTTCCATCAATATATTCTTAAGTAACATCACATAAACTTTCCTTCTCTCTTATTAATATTATTTGTTTAGGAAATAAAAAGAGGGCGTCCACAGACATGTGTGTTTCTCAATCTAACAAAAACTATTTTATTTAGCGCTATTTATATCAAACAATCAGAATTCAACAGCAATTTTTATGAATTCTATTTTGGTTGATATACGTGGTGCTAAATTGTTTTGATTTATTTTGTTATATGATGATCTCACTATTTTTATTCCTAAACAACGAGCCAGCGTCTGATTAACGTTAGTACGATAATAACTATACTGTATCTTTGTCTATCTACTCTATCTTTGATTGTGCTATAATTTTGTATTAATTACTCTTATGATAACATCATCATACCCAATAAAAGTTTTTCAAAGGTCCTGGCTGTTTCAGTAGCCTTATTTTCGCTGTGGATTTTCTTTTCCGCTTTTCTAGAATTTTCTTCTTCATCAGTGGTTGCTATTGTCTAAAATATTTGTCTTTAACATAACAGAATTATATAATTGCCAGTATTATTTTGTAAATGATTGAAAATTTTCTATTAGCTTACAATTAGGGCCCGACCAGATATCCAATCCAATAAAGTAGATCCAGCCATTTTCTGATTCAATCAAACCGGCTGGATCTTTTCTCAGATCCGGTAAATGCCAGATTTTTTCCATGTTAATGTCAATTATTATAATTTTTTGCTTTTTTGTTAGACTTATAAACTAAAAAATTATACATTGCTTTAATACTATTTGTGCAGCAGAACCTTGTTGATGAGTCGCACTTTCCCTTATCAAGAAGTCCTTAGTCTATACATCATTACATGGTCAACCAATGAAATAGACTAAACAAATAAAATTGACTTTTTTGCATTTGTATATATTAGATTTTTAAAGTGAAGAATTATATTATTAGAGTAAAGTGCAAGTGCCACACAAAATTTTACATTTATTTAGTTATTGAAATATGTCAGATGGAAGTGTTGTTGGTATTTGAAGACATTTTACTGTTAACGCTTCAGATGCAACATAATATGCTCTTTGTTCACTTTGTTTCCAATGATAAAGAGAAAAAAGAGGTTCAACAAATAAAGCAGACCTGTGCTCGCCCCCTGAGGTTTTATTGGGGAGGGGGCAATTCCAAAACGGGGGGCCACGGGGGGCAATATTGTTGAAACGGGGGGCAATAAAACGGGGGGCAAGCAGGGGAGAAAGAAAAAAACGAGAAAAAAAGAAAAAAAGAGAAAAAAAAGGAAAAAGGAAAAAAGGGACAAAAAAGCAAAAACAAGGTAAAAATAGGTCTAAAATAGCTTAAAATATATCGAAATAGGCTAAAAACTGCAAAAAAATCACGATGATGGCGTCATCATAGGTCATAAATGGCGTCATAATTTTAGGGTACTTTTTCATTTTTTGGCGGGGTGGGGGCAATCAAACGGGGGGCAAATCCTCCAATAAAACGAGGTAGGCATTTCCAGACCGTGCACAGATCTGAATAAAGTTTAGTATTATACAACTCCAATGTGGTTAACAGCTTTGTAGTGAATAGCCTTTTAAAAAATTTAGTAAAACTGGACATCATATCCAGAGATACTCAGATGTATATAACTATACTGGTTCAAGAAAAATATCTGGACATAGTGGCAGATTAAGCTCAGGCTGCTTTAGTGCAGGTAGAAGAATGATGTGAAGAACAAGGCCTCTCAGTAAATTGTAACAAAACTGAGATGGTACTTTTTACTCACAAAAGAAGGAGCCAAATGTTTAGTGGCACAAATTATTTGGCAGACCTGTGCACTGCCCCCTCTTGTGTTTTATAGGGGGAATGGAATTC
Organism: Microlaimidae sp. YZB2_3; assembly: GCA_030248175.1. Classification (NCBI taxonomy): domain Eukaryota; kingdom Metazoa; phylum Nematoda; class Chromadorea; order Desmodorida; family Microlaimidae; species Microlaimidae sp. YZB2_3. The sequence goes on along the minus strand of JASAMX010018822.1, from coordinate 11,742 downwards.
CAAAATGGGTGCGCACAGGGATGGACTTTTTTGAAACAGAGGTTGCAATAAAACGGGGGAAGCAAGCAGGGGAGAAAGGGAAAAAAGAAAAAAAGAAGGAAAAAAGAAAAAAAGACAAAATATGCAAAATTTAAGCAAAAATAGGGATAGGTCTAAAATGGTTTAAAAAGCAGTGAAATAGGCTAAAAATCAGACATGTGCACGGCCCCCCCCCCTCGGGGGTTAAAACGGGGGGGGGGGGGCAATTCCAAAACGGGGGGGACAGAGGGGGGTAACTTTTTTGAAACGGGGGGCAATAAAACGGGAAGCAAGCAAGCAAGCAGGGGGAAAGAAAAAAAAGAGAAAAAAAGGAGAAAAAAAGAAGGGAAAGAGAAAAAAAGGGACAAAAAAAGCGAAAATAAGGTAAAAATAGGTCTAAAATGGCTTAAAATACATTGAAATAGGCTAAAAACTGCAAAAAATTCGTCATCATAGGTCAAAAATGGCGTCATATTTTTAGGGTACTTTTTCATTTTTTGGCGGGGGGGGGGGGGCAATAAAACGAGGGGGGTCAAATCCTCCAATAAAACGGGGGGGGGGCATTTTCAGACCGTGCACAGGTCTGCTAAAAATTGCAAAAAAAATTGGCGAAAATGGCGTCATATTAGGTCAAAAATGGTGTAATAATTTTTGGGTACATTTTCAGTTTTGGATGGGGGCTGGGGGCAATAAAATGGGGGAGGGAATCCTTCAATAAAGCGAAATAAAGCGGGGGCATGGACGTAGCCATGGGGGTCTAGGTCTAGGGGGTCTAGTCTAGACCCCACTTTTTGGGTCGGCAAAGAGAAAAATTTGGGGTTAGACCCCAAATTAACCAGGATAAAATGGTTAACAAAGATAAAAATTTTGGGGGTCTAGAACGGTAATTTTTTAAACATTTTCTCAAGCTTCGCTCCGCTCAGCGGATTAATTGGTTGGTCTCTACTTTCAAATTTGTGTTACTTTGTTTTGTAATCTTGGTATGACCACGCTGGATCCACCCCATTATTCTTAATGTTTTAATTTGTCTCCACTTCTAAATTTGTGTTACGTTGTTTTGTAATCTTTTTATGACTAAGCTGGACCTCCCCCTTTTAGATTGTTATATAGTAAGATTAAAAATTTAAAGGTTAAAAGAAGTAATTATAAAAACATTTTCTCGCGTTTTGCATTGCTCAGCTGTAAATCAACTGTAAATCAGCTGCTCAGCTGTACTCATTTTTTCAGTTGTTAATGTTTTTGAAATTTAAGGTATCAAATTGACCGTAAAAAATGTTTTCTTGTTTTTTTTTGTTGAATAATAGGAAAATAATGAAGTATGTGGCATAAACAAGCTAATGAGTATTCCGTGCGAAGCGCAAAAAAATTTTTTTAGCCCTTTTAAAACGTTCAGGATTTGGACCCCCCGTTTCTAAAATTTTGTTCAGGGTTGGATCCCCTTTTTCTGAAATGCTGACCACGCCCATGGGGGTGGCATTTCCAGACCATGCACAGGTCTGATTTGGTACACAATTAAAGTTGGCAACAGTAGCCCATTATCTGGGAGTTTTCCTCGACAACTTGGAAACAATCCTTGGATTCAGTATACCCAGAGCCAGAACCCGCAACAAAAAGGTCTTATGGCACTCTGGCAATGTCACAAGGCTGTAGGAAAAACGTGGAGTATAACACCCAAAATATGCAATGGATATATACTAGTATAATTATTCCCATGCTAAAATATGCAGCGGTGGTGTGGTTGCCTACATTAGAACTAGGCATTGCTAGAAGCTTGTTTGCGCAAATACAACGCCAAGCATGTCTTTGCATAACCGGGGCTATAAGAACAAAACAAACTACGGCTAAGAAAGCATTGCTTAATCTTGCACTCTAGGATATTGTTATCAAAGGTGAGGCAATAGCTACACGGTAAGGCTGGTTAATACTTATGACAAAATGTCCTTTGGACAAAGTCCAAATGACAAAAGTATTTTTGACTTTGTCTAAAGGACACACACAGCGTCAAAACGTCCTTTGGACTTTGTCCGAAAGACAACTTGTTTATACTTCTTTATCCTTTGGACTTTATCCTTTGGGCTTTGTCCAAAGGACAAATTTCAAACAGCATTCATACTTGGTCCAAAGCAAAAAGTCAAAAGGACGTTTTGGCTTGTCCAAAGGACGTTTTGGTTTTTCTAAAATTGTCCTTTAGACTTTGTCCAAAGAACGTTATGTCATAAGTATGAACCAGCCTTTAGGTATGGCTAACCAATGGCAGATAAGATGTACAAATGGAGGGCACTCTTAAATCAAGCAGTTGGCATTGAAAGAAATCGTGAACACATTGTCCTAGTTTTCAAGTTTGAAAGGTACTTTAAAGTTGAGTTTCCTAGTTGGCAAGATTGGGACACTAACAAAGATGTCATTCAACCCAGGGGCGTAGCCAGGACTAGCCTGAGGTGAGCCTGAGTGGGGGGAGGCCTGAGGTAAAAAAGGGGGAGCACTAAATATCCCTAATAAAAAATGGTATACAGGGGGTTTGTGGGCGGTGGAGCCACCTCCCCCCCACTACGGGGGGTCTGGGAGGCGTCAGCCTCCCATAAGACTTTTTAGAAAATATGGCCAAAAACTGCTATTGGAATTCCTATTGAAAACCTTTTAAATTTAGCAGTCTCTATATCAGAATCAATATTTTTTATATTAAAAACGGGTACTTCAAACTTAACATTGCACTCATAACTTAAAAGATTTTTTTGCTTACAAAAACAGTTTGGAGCTGAATGCTCCTCTAAATTTTTGAGACACTTTAAACACAAGTATTTTTTAGAAAAAATTTGTTAGATAGATAGAAGTTTAATAAAAATATAAATTGATGTAATACTACACCTATAATTGAGTCAAAATTAGGGAAAAAAATCTGCTATAAACCTTTTTGATTCAAATGTGTACAGTGACAAGCATAAAAAATTTCAACCTCAGTCTGCTATGTATTGTTACACACATGGTTCAAAAGCAGAACAACATACTGGGGCAGTAGTGCTGATATTGCTGATATATGGATTGCTGATAGAATGCTGCCTTATAAAGTTGTTGATTCTACTACTTTCAAATATGTGCTTAGTCACACTCCCAAACAAGATTAAGTGACAAAATAGACTAAAATGAGAACCGGATAAGAGTTTATGTAAAGGCCTATCAGTATTGTAACAAAATATTTTATGTTATGTTAATTAATTAGTTTGGGCTATTTTACACAAAAATGAATTACAAATATAATTAAACTACAAGTCACGCACCAGATCTGATCCAGTAAAATATTGGATCCGGCTAGATCGACTATCGATCCAATTTCATCTGGCAGGATCTGAAAATCTCGATCCGGTCGGGCTCTACTTACAATCATTAATGGTTTCGTGTTTTGTTTTACCGTTTTTGTTGAGAACAATACAATGCTATGCTTTATCATGTTTTCATTATCGGAATAAAAAATTCCATTATAATTATTTTGTATAACTGTTTTATCGAAATTATTTATAATGTTGTTTTTAAATCCTAATTTTATGGTGGAGCACAAAAAACAATTAAAGTTATGATTTATTAAAATTAAGACAAATGTTAATGAATAATAGAATAATGCTCCGTTTCGACTGTACTATTAGTGCTGATTATTCTTCCCAGTTTAGTCTGCCCCATCCGGTTTTAGGCCAAACATAATAGCTCTTACCTGATTTTTTGGCACGAATTCAGGAACATTCACTTTTTTAATTATTTCCTGCAGGTTCTCAGAGAATTTCAATATATCCTAAACAAAATAGATAATTAAAGCGTTCAACATATTTATATTTTATTTGCATAAGACCGCCATACCCTGTATGCTGTATCAACACTGTTGCTAGGGTTTTCGTGAAATGACGTTAAACATAGTTTTACAAAACATACGCGTGATTGATAACAAAAAATTTTTAAGTTGCATCGAAACAAAACGAAAGTATAGAGAGGTATTTGAAAGGAAACCAACAAACGTGACAATTTAACCCCAAACGGTGTACACAGCCAGATTATTTTAAACATGTAGACCCTGGTCTGACTGGTTTATTGTGTGCGTATAATAATAATATTATAATAAATAAATATTTATTTGTTGCAAAAGTTACGTAGGGGTAACACACTTACAATACAACAAAAATATTAAAATGTATCCTTTTATTCCATGAAACAGAAATTTTCACTGAAAATGCAAAATGCTACCTACTAATAAACTTTTAAAATTTTTACAACTCACATTCTCTTTGATATCCACTTTTTCAACGATTGCCAACAGTTTTGCTGTGCTAAGCACAAATTCCATGTGTCTAAAGATAGAAAGTTTAATTTAATTTTAAAAAAATAAAATGAATCGCGATAAAAATAATAGAATAAAATTTAAAATGTCATTTTAATAAGTTAAGAACCAATAAATCATAAAGTAATCAAAAACATTTAGAGTGCATTTATAGAAAGATCGATTATACTCCAATCAAACGCTCGTTTTGCGACTATAATAGCACACGACAAAATTACTATGCTATCCAGCGCTCCATCAAACAAGCGAACAAACAAACAAACCGACTCACAAATGGCAAGCGGGGTCGAACTGGATGGGAGTCGGTGGGCGCTTAGGCGGCTGCCAAAACAGACTTCCATCTTCGCAGACGTAATCCTCAGGGAAGACATGGAGCAGCTGTCTGGCTTTGTGATCGAAATATTTCTGGAGCCGCATTCATAAAGCGCGATCGTATTAAGGCTGGACAAAAAAAGTTTTTCACTTTTTTAAGTCTACGTTGTGTACAGAACCAGGGGCCTATTTCATAAAAATTGCTTTTAATTAATTTACAGCTGTAAATTAATAAACGCTTTTTTTCTATTTTTATATTAAGAGTATATTAATAAAATTGCATTCCGAATTTTAAGAAAATTACAAATTTATAAATCCCGTAAATTTCATAGTTATGTACGTATTTTTAAATTAAAAGAAAAACAAATTAAATGCGCTTATTAATTTGTAATTACAAAGATCTTTATGAAATAGACCCCAGAAGTACAATCTCGATTTGTTGATGTATCAGAAACATAAGCACGTCCATCGAAGAGGTAGTAACCCCCTACTCCGTGGATTTTGGCACTTCTTTAAAAAGTGCCAGCATGGACCAACATACTTTTTCAGGATTAAATGACTATGAAAACCGGATATGCATGAATGTTTGTGTTTTTATTTATTATTTGAATATTTCAATGCAAATAAAGTTTTTGTAACAAATAATACTTGTAAAATTTATTTAAACAAGAATATTTAAAAACGAACAATCTTAACATGTTTTAATTTAATTATATTAAAACATGTTAAGTAAATGCACCATAAAATGTTGTAAAGTGGTGGCACTTCCCCCTGGACGTGAGAAAGTGCACTTCTTAATGAAGTACCAAAATTCTTGGTGTCAGGTAATATGGATTTTAGCACTTCTTCAAGGAAGTGCCAAGCCAACAAGCTGAAAATGGAATCTGGCACTTTTTCCTGCCACTTCCTCGTGGCACTTCTTGCTTTTATTGTTATTTTTAAAAACATAAATTATGCATTTTTACCTGAGTAAGCCTCACTAACGGTTAAAAATGCAATTCTAGCGTTTTTTGGGTGCCTGAATTTAAATTTTGAGTCAAAAATTAAAAATTCTTAAATTTTTAACCAGAAATGAGCATATCTCACTAGCAGTGAAAAAAAAATTTCTCAAATTTAGCTAAACTTGCAATATATAAGGTTTTCTTAAGTTCTGATTTCGAATTTGGGATCAAAAATTAAAAATTCCTAAATATTTAACCAGATATGAGCATATCTCAATAACAGTGAAAAATATTTTTTTCTCATATTTAGCTGAAATTTTAACATATAGGTTTTTCTTAGGCTCTAAATTTAAATTTTAGGTCAAAAATTAAAAATTCCTAAATATTTAACCAGAAATAAGCATATCTAACCAAAAAATAAAAAAAATATTTTTTCTGATATTTAGCTAAACTTTCAACATATGGGTTTTTTGGCCCCGAATTTGAATTTTGAATCTAAAATTAAGAATTTTTTAATATAACCAGAAATGAGCATATCTCACTAACATTGAAAAAAATTTTTCTCAAATTTACCTAAAATTGCAATATATAAGGTTTTCTTAGGTTCTAATTTCAAATTTGGGGTCAAAAATTAAAAATTCTTAAATATTTAACCAGATATGAGCATATCTCACTAACAGTGAAAAATATTTTTTTCTTTTTATTTAGCTGGAATTTTAACATATAGTTTTTTTTAGGCTCTAAATTTAAATTTGCGGTCAAAAATTAAAAATTCCTAAATATTTAACCAGAAATAGGCATATCTAACCAAAAAATAAAAAAAATATTTTTTCTGATATTTAGCTAAACTTTCAACATATGGGTTTTTTGGCCCCGAATTTGAATTTTGAATCTAAAATTAAGAATTTTTTTATATAACCAGAAATGAGCATATCTCACTAACATTGAAAAAAAATTTTCTCAAATTTACCTAAAATAGCAATATATAAGGTTTTCTTAGGTTCTAATTTCAAATTTGGGGTCAAAAATTAAAAATTCTTAAATATTTAACCAGATATGAGCATATCTCACTAACAGTGAAAAATATTTTTTTCTCTTTATTTAGCTTAAATTTTAACATATAGTTTTTCTTAGGCTCTAAATTTAAATTTTAGGTCAAAAATTAAAAATTCCTAAATATTTAACCAGAAATGAGCATATCTCACCAACAAATAAAAAACATATTTTTTCTGATATTTATCTAAAATTTAACATATGGGTTTTTTTTGGCCCAGAATTTGAATTTTGAATAAAAATTAAGAATTTTTATATATTTAACCAGAAATGTGCATATCTCACTAACAGTGAAAAATTTTTTTCTCAAAAAAATTTCAATATATAAGGTTTTTTTAGGTTCTGATTTCAAATTTGGGGTCAAAAATTAAAATTTCCTAAATATTTAACCAGATATGAGTATATCTGACTAACAGTGAAAAATATTTTTTTCTCATTATTTAGCTGAAATTTCAACATATAGGTTTTCTTATGCTCTGATTTTGAATTTGGGGTCAAAAATTAAAAATTTCTAAATATTTCTACAGAAATGAGCATATCTCACTAACAGTGAAAAATATTTTTTTCTCCTTTTTAGCTGAAATTTTAACATATAGGCTTTCTTAGGCTTTGAATTTAAATTTAGCGTAAAAAATTAAAAATTCCTAAATATTTAACCAAAAATGATCATATCTCAATAACAGTGAAAATATTTTTTTCTCATATTTAGCTGAAACATTTAGTTAAATATGTAGAATTTTTGACCCCAAATTTAAATTCAGGGCCAATAAAACCTATATTTGGCATTTTTAGCTAAATATAAGAAAAATATTTTGTTTCCATGTTAATGAGTTAGTGACATATGCTCATTTCTGGTTAAATATTTTAAAAAAAATTAATTTTTGGCCCAAATTTTATTTTCAAACCCTAAGAAAACCTATATGTAGCAATTTCGGCTAACTATGAGAAAATTTTTTTCAATGTTAGTGAGATATGCTCATTTCAGGTTAAATATTTGGGAATTTTTAATTTTTGACCCTAAATTCAAATCTGAAGCCTAAGAAAACCTATGTCATGCAATTACAGCTAAATTTGAGGAAAAAAATTTTTTACAATTAGTGAGATATGCTCATTGCTGGTTAAATATATAAAAAATTTTAATTTTTTTTCTCCCAAAATTTATATTCAGAACCAAGAAAATCTACAAGTTTGAATTTAAAATTTTTTTACTGCTAGTGAGATTATGCTCATTTCTGGTTAAATATTCAGGAATTTTTAATTTTTGACCCCAAATTTGAAATCAGAACCTAAGAAAACTTTATATATTGAAATTTTAGCTAAATTGGAGAAAAAAAATTTTTTTTCACTGTTAGTAATATGCTCATTTCTCGTTAAATATTTAAAAATCCTTAATTTTTGATTCAAAATTTAAATTCAGGGCCAAAGAAAACCCATACGTTGCAATTTTAGCTAAATATCAGAAAAAAAATTTTTTACTGTTAGTGAGATATGCTAATTTCTGGTTAAATATTTAGGAATTTTTAATTTTTGACCCAAAATTTAAATTCAGGGACCCAAAAAACCCTAGAATTACAATTTTAACCGTTAGTGAGGCTTACTCAGGTAAAAATGCATAATTTATGTTTTTAAAAATAACAATAAAAGCAGGAAGTGCTAGGAGGAAGTGCCAGGAAGAAGTGCCAGATTCCATTTTCAGCTTGTTGGCTTGGTACTTCCTTGAAGAAGTGCTAAAATCCATATTAACTGACACCAAGAATTTTAGCACTTCAATAAGAAGTGCACTTTCTCACGTCCAGGGGGAAGTGCCGCCACTTTACAACATTTTGTGGTGCATTTACTCTTAACATGTTAAAATATAATCCATTTATGTTATTGTTTTTTTTGTTTTTAAATATTTTTGTTAAAATAAATTTTACAAGTATTATTTATTACAAAAAGTTTAGATGCATAGAAATAATCAAATATTAAATAGAAACACAAACATTCATACATATCCAGTTTTATAGTCATTTAATCCAAAAAAATATTTTGGTCCTGATTTTCAGCACTTCCAGCAGGAAGTGCCAGAATAGCGCAAGAAGTGCCAAAATCCGCGTGGATCCTGGTACTTCCTCAAAAAGTGCCGGAAGTGGTTTCATTTCTTAAAGAAGCGCCAAAATCCACGGAGTGTAACCCTTGGGGATATCAGTTTGAAATTTTGGATAACCCATTTTTTAGTTACAAAGCAAAAAAAATATATTTCATCTTTTAAAAATTCCCTTATTTGGCCTGGTAATTTTGAACGTCGGAAATAAAACGAGCAGTACTGTTCTAACCCAATTTTACTCACCTTATTTAAAATGCCTTTTTAATTAAATTCTTGGAGCCTACAACAAGGCAACACAAACGAGGCGTTAAAAACCAAGCAAACTTATTAGCTTTCGTATCGATCGTACGCAGTACTCACATTACTATCTACTCCAAAAATGACCAATTTCGGCCGCTTATTGTTTACACAAAAAAAATTGGACAAATTAAAATGTCCATCAATACGTCTGTAGGCTTGATGGACTTTTAAATCAATTAATAACACCATTTATGAATGCGGCACCTGGAACTTGATCCGGGCCTCCCGGACACAATCTTCCCAGCTCCGGAGCCGCTTGCTCAAAAGCCGAACGGCCAACAACGTACCCTCGGGCATCTCTCCTTGTTCCAGTTTCTAAAAACAATTATAAAATAATAATGTTTATATCGTACAATTTCACAATTATAAAACATTATAATGTTTTATCATTGTAACTGAGAAACGACGATATTAAAATAATAATAAAAGTAATAATATTAACAAAACCTGATTAGTTTATTTAGGATAGTGCATTTAATTTTGGCACTTTTTCGTTTTTCCAATGTAACTTTTCACTGTTTGGTTCGATTTTCATGTTTGATAGCTCATTTTGAAGCTTTCACGATACTGCGTTGCGTCATAAAAATTTCATTGCACAAAAGTTGTTTTTTTTTATTTAATTAAATCAGTTTTTTTAAAAAATGAAAAATTGCCAAAATTAATTGTATGCATTTAATTTCGGCACTTTACAAACAATCGATTGTTTCTCAGTCAAAAAATTATCATTTTCAAAAATTTAAAAACTTATCATAATCTCCAGACAGTTTTCTTTAATTTAAGCTTCTACTTGTTGTTCAACGTGAAACTGGCAAAAAGTTACAGCTAAAATGCCAAATGGTATCAAAATGAGCAAAATTTGGGAAAAAAGTGCATTTAATTTCGGCACTTTTTAAAAGGACCCCCTTAATCGAGTTTAAGTGCAGTGCTATGACCCCTACACATTTCAACATTGTCTTTTAACTATTTACAACTACAATTTAACCACCTACCACTTAATTCAACCCGTTTTTACCTCAGCAATATGTGTGCCGAAATTACACTATTTTATTTTATAACTATTGCTCACCACAGACGCAACGTAGAATCACGGGGACTAAAAATTCGAAAAATAGACTAAATTTTACCAGGACAGTTTAATTTTTAAACCAATTTATTGCGTAATCATGAAATGCCCATGTTCTAAAAACGAGTAACAATTTTATTTTTTATAAATCACACAATTTCACATGAAAATTCATAACATAACAAATAAAAAGCTCACGACAGCCATCTACATAAAATTAGCTCTCATTTGAGCTATCAAACGTCGTATTCCGTTCAGAATTATCAAAGATGTAGTCCAAAATCAAAAATGTCCAATTGGGAAAAGTGCCGAAATTAAATGCAATACCCTAATAGGAATCCAATTGTCTTTATTCATTATATTAATTATTCTTATTATAAACATTTAACTTCCATTGTTGTGATGTTTCCGACGTACAACACCCTAAAAAACCGTGTAGCGCAGCAAGAAAGCCATTTTAAAACTAACTTAGTCTGGAAATTATCATCTCAAGCCATTAAAGATCGTTTGCGTTATCGACTGTTTCTATTATCGCACACTATTTCGTTAACCTTGTGTTCTGAAAACTTTCTTACAATAATAACAGTTTTAAAAAAGCTGTAAAGCTAGTTATTCGCTCTAATTCAGGTTCGCAGGTTCAGAACCAAATTAACTTTTAAAACCAAAAGAAGACTGACTATAGGGTAGTGCATTTAATTTCGGCACTTTTCCAAATTGGGCATTTTTGATTTTGGACTTAATATTATTAAGAGCCGAAATTAAATGCGCACATTTAATTTCGGCAATTTTCCATTTTTTAAAAACTGATTTAATTAAGTAAAAAAACAACTTTCGTACAATGAAACTTTTGTGACGCAACGCAGTATCGTAAAAGCTTCAAAATGAGCTTTCAAACATGAAAATCGGGCCATACAGTGAAAAGTTGCATCGGAAAAACAAAAAAGTGCCGAAATCAAATGCACTACCCTACGAAAAAAGGCACAACTGCATAACTAAATACCGCACTGGTTTAACACGAAAATCTACAACAAAAAGTTAAGAATGTTAACGCGAATAACTAAAAATAAAGTTTACTTCTATTAACTTCTGAGGTTCCGCTCCATAAGTGTCCCAAAATGCATTATATTGTCCGGGTTTCTCGGAAAAAATGCTTTCAAACTAAATAGGAAAAACCGTAATTTATGGAAATGTAAACAAAGCAAGAGACTTAGTTAGAACTGAATATTCTGTATAATAATGTTTGTTCGTTTTTTATTTTTACCGTAGCGGGAAAATACTGGGCTTCTGAAACATGTAAAACATAATTTAGGACAGATAATGCCTGTAAATCAAATTACTCGTTTACAATTACAGGGAAGCAGGTCGCCGTTAGATTTACAAGATGCGTTCAGCTATTTTCTACTAAATCTTACATTTTTTTTAAAATTTATGTTTTCTTAGAGTTTTTTTAAAGTTCATAGGGTAGTGCATTTAATTTCGGCACTTTTCCCGATTGGGCATTTTTGATTTTGGACTATATCTTTGGTAATCCTGGACGGAATATGACGTTTGATAGCTCAAATGAGAGGTAATTATATGTAGATGACTGCCGTGAGCTTTTTATTTGTTATGTTATGATATTTTCATGTAAAATTGTGTGATTTATAAT
>JASAMX010018819.1:0-10170 GCA_030248175.1 Microlaimidae sp. YZB2_3 | reverse complement strand
ATGTCGTTGTACTTCGTTCAGTTACGTATTGCTTGGGCGAATATGGCTAAAAGAATGCCGCGTGGGCGGGTTATTAGAAAGGCGCGGGTGCGTTATTAGACATAAATGCGGGCGTCCCTTTATGCGCGCGGTGTTTTTTGATGCGCAGGGGATTCCTTCCGTTTAGAACAGTGGATTTGGATTTTGACCGGGGTGGTTGCTAGCTTACTCTTAGTTTGTTACAATCCTACGGTTTCTTGTATTTATTCAAAAGAGGGTTTTTGCCGCAAATATAACGCAACATTGCCGCAACTCTTTGGCTTTTCTGCTATAAATGTTAAAAAAATTACCCCCGTGGACCGGTGGAGTCTGTCCACCTGATTTCGTCTAGGTGTGTCTGGGCAGCTTGCGTGCTTCTAGCCGCCCAAATGACCTTTCCACCCCGTTCGGACAGCTGTTTGGCCACCTCGACTCCGATCCCTGAGCTGGCTCCTAAAAAACTACAAATTAAAACAAATGCACTAAACCAATATTGGTGGAGTTTGAGTCTGTTGTATGGTTACCTTATATACAAAAGGATATAGAATGCATAGATCGGGTTAAAAAATCTTAAATCGTAGGTTATACTTAAGGTACCCCTAAAAATACAAATTGAAACAAATGCGCAAAACTAATATTAAATTTTTACAACTCAAAACATAGCACGTCAATCCGTCAGCGCTTTTAAAAGTCTATGATCACCGAAACTAGAGAGTAAGGTTTTAATACAAAATCAGTCAATGTCAATAATTGTCAAAACATATTCATCATTTAGACACAGCGAGCTAAGGTCGTTGCTAATAACGTGCACTGAGATAAACAAGTGTAAAAAATATTTTTAAAATGTACATAAAGAGAATACCAGCTGGCATATATTATTGTGACTGCTAATATGTCATGTATTTGGAAGATCCATTTGGAAATTATTTATATTGATACGCATTATTGATTGCCTGATTAACCGTCAACCCAGTACAGTCAGGAAGAAAAGATTTTGTTGAATAAAAAATGTTTATAAATGCAGTAAAATCTTCGACTTTTTTGATGTAGTATATAATCAAAATCTTGTGTTGCCATTATAAAACAAGCATAGGTTCTTCACTTTTAAATTGGCAAAATAAATCCAGATATTGTAGTACCAGCACAATATAATTTCGACTGTGCACCTGAAATCACATCAAAAATAAGGCTCAGGACAGACCGCTTTTGTTTACGTAATTTGTACCGCGTTCTTTTTTTCGGAATTTTGTTTTTACTGCGAGTTAATTTCTTAAAAAATGCAATTTCAAACCAGTCGTGAACGAAATAAATACTAGGAAAAATGTTGGAATTAAGTTCTAGTTGGGGATTTTTACCTCGCACCTCAAAAGGTAATACCTGGCGGATCCTGCCTAAGCTCTGATTCTCAGAATAGGGCATATGAATTAAATAAAACATTAACAAACAAAAGCTAAAAAAATTTTGCTTAAAGGTGCGGTGCGGAGTCACAGTTTTTGTCCTCGATTTTGATGATTTTTTTGAGAAAACCTTACCCCTGCCCCCAATAGCCCACACAATTTTTTTCCAACAAAATATCTCCAGTAGTTCAGAAGTTATGACCCCTAAAATTGGCGTTTTTCGACAATTTTGTACGTGAAAAATTGCTCAATGGTTATAACGATTTAAGTTACAAATTATGCCTTCAAGGAAAGCGGCTACTTTCTAATTTAATTTGATACCTTGATTGTTAAGATTGGTTTGATTGATTTTTTGAGATATTGCGTTTCCTGTAGAAAAAACCAGCGATGTTTTCGCTAAAAATACGAAATGATGGCAAAAAGGTTGGGCAAACTTTGTCAAATCACTGCCGTCGTTTGGTTTTTGCAGCGAAAAAATCGCGGTTTTTTTGTACGGGAAATCTAATATCTCGAAAAATACTGCACTAATCTTAACAATCGAGGTATTAAATTAAAGTAGAAAGTATCCGCTTTCTTTGAAGGCATAATTTGTAACTTAAATTTTTATACCCATTGAGCAATCTTTCACGTACAGAATTGTCGAAAAACACAATTTTTGAGGGGTCATAACTCCTGAACCACTGGAGATATTTTGTTGAAAAAAATTTTGTGGGCTATTGGGGGCAAGGGTGAGGTTTTCACAAAAAATTATCGAAATCCAAGACAAAAAAGCTCCGCACCGCACATTTAACTGCTGCCAGATTTACCTGTGACCACGACCGTTTCCTTTTTGGTGTATCTGAGAGCGGAGGGGACTTGTCTGAAGAAAAACCGCGTCCTCTTCATCAACTGCAGCAAACCCAGGTACAACAGCAATCTCAGCAGGAAATAGGGCAGGAAAATTTTCAGCGACTCGGACGCGCCAGCCAGGAAAATGGCGAATAGCCAAAATCGAAAGCTCTCTTGCATTTTTTTACTGAAAAATCATATATTTGGGGCCATACATGGGCAAGTTGGTCCGGAGTGGGGGGGTTAAACCCCAAATTAGGGGGAGGGGGTTAAAATACGAAAAACGCAAAATACCCATATCGTTTTTTTTCTGGAGTGCATTTTACCCATATCGTTTTTCGATTTTAAAGAAAAAATAGGTAAAAAACGCTAATTTTAGGTCAAAAATCCCTTTATATTGCATTTTTGAGCTTTTTACTGTTTAACATTCATTTTGACCTCAAAATTTAAGTTTGGAGGCAGTTAGAAGTCATTTTAAAGACATTTTTTCTTCATTTTTCCAAAATTGGGTGGGGGTAACCTTTTCTCCCCCCCACTTCTGAGTGGGGGGGTTAAACGCCCTTCTCAGAATTGGGGGGGGGGGTTACCCCCCAACCCCCCCGTGCCCATGTATGTTTAGGGTAATCGACTTAAATATAACCAGACATAATTTCGGCTACCGGTTTGTAGTTTTTGCCATGCGCAAAGTTATGAATGAACTACGTATGGCTAGATAAATGACATGACGACCTATCTGGCCATACGAAGTTTATTTCATAACTCCGCGCATGGCAAAAATAACAAACGGCGGTGGCCGAAATTAAGACTGACCGAATTTAAATCAGTTACCCTACTTGTGAAACAAAAACAATACGCCAGTAGGACAAACATGATATTAATTCGTTCTTAATAAAGTATATGTTCAAAAACCAAATCAAGCTTCCGGCATTTAGCAAAAATAAATTATGTTATGTTTTTAATATTTTACAACGCAAGTAAAGTATGCTCAGAAAATGCAATATTACTTCTTTTCGCGAGTAAAATATTTTTTTTAAAATAAAAAAATACTTTACTTTGTAAGATGCTCGCTAGTTGGACTACACAATACATTACAGTACTTCATTCTTATTAAAGTATGTATGCTCAAAAACAAAACAAGACTTTAATAGCAAAAACAAAAAGTTTTAGAGCAAAAAGAACGGAAATTTTTTGGAAAAACCCAGAAAAAATATTTACACCTTTAAGCTAAAAAATAAATTAAAAATAATTAATTAAAAAATAAAATTAGACAGAAGGCCTAAATAATTAGAAAGAGTATAATAATATATAACCAAAAACAAAAGTAACACGTTTCTGCGCTTCTCTGGACGTGTAATGGACAAATAAGTAAAATAGTTGCGCGTCATCAGCAGAGGCTATTCATATTTATTTTCATTTTATTTATATTTAAAACATAAGCAAAGTGTCCGCACAGAAAATACAATATTACCTCCTTCGCAAATAAAGTATTTTTGACGGAAATAAAAGAATTACTTTACTATTTATAAGAAGCCAGTTAGTAGGACAAAACAATACGTTACTTTATCCTTAGTGTATGTTTAAACAAGAAAACAAGATTTTACAACAAAAGTAAAGTATCCGCTTAAAAAACCAAATATTACTTTGCTTCGCAAGTAAAGTATTTTCTATGGAAATATAAGAAGTAAAGTATCCGCTTAAAAAATCAAATATTACTTGGCTTCGCAAGTAAAGTATTTTCTATGAAAATATAAGAAGTAAAGTATCCGCTTAAAAAATCAAATATTACTTGGCTTCGCAAGTAAAGTATTTTCTATGGAAATATAAGAAGTAAAGTATCCGTTTAAAAAATCAAATATTACTTTGCTTTGCAAGTAAAGTATTTTCTATGGAAATATAAGAAGTAAAGTATCCGCTTAAAAAATCAAATATTAGCTATCTGATATGACTTTAAAGGCTCAAAAAGAGCGCTTATTTAAGAATATTAATATTACTTGGCTTCGCAAGTAAAGTATTTTCTATGGAAATATAAGAAGTAAAGTATCCGCTTAAAAAATCAAATATTACTTTACTTCGCAAGTAAAGTATTTTCTATGGAAATATAAGAAGTAAAGTATCCGCTTAAAAAATCAAATATTACTTGGCTTCGCAAGTAAAGTATTTTCTATGGAAATATAAGAAGTAAAGTATCCGCTTAAAAAATCAAATATTACTTTACTTCGCAAGTAAAGTATTTTCTATGGAAATATAAGAAGTAAAGTATCCGCTTAAAAAATCAAATATTACTTGGCTTCGCAAGTAAAGTATTTTCTATGAAAATATAAGTAAAGTATCCGCTTAAAAAATCAAATATTAGGGTAACTGACTTAATTTCGGCCACCTTTTTTTATTTTTTTGAATAAGTTTTTTCTGGCTTTTTCAATCAAGCCAAAATTTGGCCTAAAAATCAAACAATAGCTATATTTGTTATTCCAGTGCAAAATTTGAATATTTTGTACACTTAAGAAATCAAGTGAAGGTTTAAACTTTTTTTTTAAAGTGGCCGAAGTTAAGGCGCGTGCCATTTATTTCGGCCACCTACAAAAAACTGGCCATAACTATTGTTTAAACAAACAATAAAAATTTCTAAAGGTTGCAAATTTACCCTTAGGTATTGTTCTTGGTACATATAACCTAATTTTTCCCGTTTGCGAACTTTAATAGTTATTAGCAAGACTTTAAATAATTATGTCAAAACTTTAAAAAAACAAGTTTTAATAATTTGTATTTTTTGTTCAATTTTTATTTTTGGCTTAAAAAACGTCAAAACAAAGTCAAACGAGCGAAAAAAATCTTTATAAATACGGTAGTATAATGATATTTAAAAACAGCAAAAAACGGCAGGTTCTTTCACCTAAATTTTCATGTGGCCGAAATTAACGGAATCTTAATATGCGCAGTTAGTTAAACGCATTGCAAAATGATTTTGAAGAAAATATCAAAACATGAAAATTAACAAATTTGAGCCTTAAATAGAATATATTTTAAGGTTATATAATGCTTCGTTCTAAATTTGATGCAGTTTAAACACAAAGCAAAAATTAGGAAAATCACAAAAAATTCACTTTTTGTATAAAAATGTTGATAATGTTGAATAACAAAAATAAAAAACTTTTGCAAAAACACTTTATTCAACTTTCATCCAGTTACTTTTGTGCTAGTTCTTTTGTGTTTTAAAAATATGCCAATTTTCTAACACCCTAAATTGGTGGCCGAAATTAAGGCGTGGCCGAAATTAAGTCAGTTACCCTACTTTGCTTCGCAAGTAAAGTATTTTCTATGGTAAATATAAGAAGTAAAGTATCCGCTTAAAAAATCAAATATTACTTTGCTTCGCAAGTAAAGTATTTTCTATGGAAATATAAGAAGTAAAGTATCCGCTTAAAAAATCAAATATTACTTTACTTCGCAAGTAAAGTATTTTCTATGGAAATATAAGAATACTTTACTTTATAAGACACCGACGTGACAAGTTGACAACAGGGATTAAGAAATCAAAACAATAATAAAATCTTCCTTTCTTGTGCAGAAACGTCGGGTTTCTGACCTCGTGCGATTCTGCAGAACGTTCGTTCTTTGCTGAACTCCCTTTGCACAAACTCGTGCGTATTTACGGCAGAATGAGTTAATATTTGTGTATTATATACATAATTATGACTCATTATCTGGATTTAAAAATGCAACTGTTGCGTAAAAATAGTCGATCAGAGTCGATATCGTCGTTACTACGGCAAAATGAGCCACAGTCATTATAAAATACACGCGACTGTGACGTATTCCGTTGTTAATAGACCTATATTTAAAATGTAAAATAAGTCACAGTCACATATTTTTTATACAAATTGTGGCTCATTTTGCCGTAGTAAAAACGATATGTATTATCAGCTCCGGCGACTTGTTTTGTCAATGCGAGAGAATCCCAGGTTCGCAAGCAAAAAGAGTCAAGATAGAGTTAATTTGAACTGTCTTTGAATTGTTCTGCCGTAACTAAATAGGAAACGTTCAAAGGACGTCGATTCCAGATATTGTCAATAACCAGTTTTCCCATAACAGAAAAGTCATCTGAAGCCAGGGTAAAATTTTTGGTCGCACCGTTATACACGCTCACGGTTTGTATTAACACTGTTATTTTTAAATCCTATGAAGTTTTTTAAAACGCGTTTAAAAAACTACTGAACTTATATTCCCACTTATATTTTTCGGTATAGAATGTAAAGTGATTCCCGTTTTTTATAGATGCGCAATTTGACAATAAAAATGCTTGCACCAAAAACAAGCACTATATAGCTTGATAAAATTATTTTCAAAAACTACCATCTTAATACTTGTGATATCCCTACCTTTCAATATCACGCTCTGGAGCTCCGGCCATTTAAAGCGAAGGAAGGTTCCAAACTCTGCAGCTCCGGCTCTTAAATGATGGATTTCAAGAGTATTTAAGCTTGAAATATGTTTTAGGTTATTTCATTCGCATATTCAGGATTTTTTATTGTTTGTAATGTTTTGAAAAAAAATTTAATTTCCAAAAAAAATTTTTGACATAATAATTTATAATATTACTGTTAAGTATTCATAAAATTAGTACAAAAATAAGACAAAGCTCCAGAGCTCCGATGTATGCTCCGGAGCTCCTAAAAGCGGAGCTCCGAGGAACAAGGAACAACACTATCGGGAACTTAAAAGTTAAATCCTACACAATATGGGTTTTATTACGTTTACAATTCAAGTCGAGGCTGTGGCGCAGTGGCAGATCTTACGACTTGCATACTGAAGGTCTTTGGATCGAGTCCCGGCTAAGTCATTGTGATAATATTCTTTGTTAATATTATTATTATGCAGTATTTGGTTGCGCAATTAGTGCTAAGTAACATAGGCTTTCCGTATCCTGCTTTATGCGAAATAAATAAATAAAAATAAAATAATAAGTTTACATGTCCCGGTGCGCAGCTTTTGCTTTTTTTGTTTCTAATTTCTTACGACTATTAAATCCATACTCAAGCCAATGTTGGTAGTGGTACAACCTTTTGCCAGCGGTGGAAAGGAATAGGAACTTATTTTTGAGGTTGAAAAAAAGCAACAAGGGAGCACAGATATGTAGCTAAAAAATTTATTACGAAGTGTACAGTAATATTTTTTAAATATATTAAGTTAAATAAAACAAGGCTAAAATAGAGGAAAAAACCGCTCAATAAATATGAAAAAAACTAATAAGTGTTGCAATCACTCAAAACTTCAGAGGAGTGCAGAAAAACTTATTATATTTTGTAAAAAAAGAAACTAAGGGGTTCAGTTATTATGACTCGTCTGTAGTTAATCTTGTTAAATTGTCTAGTGAAATAAAAGGACTCCCTGTTTAAGGCATACCCTAAATAGAACTATTGAAGACAAAGTGCGCCCTAATTGGGACTTTATGTCCCAAACTGGAGCCACTACATGCTCTAAATAGAACACCTTTTCAAAAAGAAAGTACAATAAGAACACGCAAGTGCCGTACTTAAGGCGCAACCTGGTTAGGGTAGTAAACGTGTCTGAGCACTATGTAAAGTCATATATTTATTTACATTTACTTTTATGATATATATTTCTGGATTTAGTAATGTACGTGTCGGATATTTACTGTTTATGTAAGAAATTTACAAGCAAAAAAATCGAATGCAAAATTTTTAAAAGTTTTTGATGCCTTTGCAAATCAAAAATATTCGTTACTTGTTTTTTTTTTCAATATTTTAAAGCAAAAGAAACTTTTAAAATAAAACACAATATAAAAAGAAAAAAAAGTAACATTGGAAATTTTTGGTTGATAAACTAACATGCTAATGCTTTAATATATTTTTGTTTTTTTTAGTTTTTATATCATGATTATTAGAAAAACCTAACATACAGTATTTTTCTTCTTTTTATTATGTCGTATTTTTATTAACAAAGCATCAATGCTTTACAATTTTTTCACGAACAATTTAACCCCTTGCTTCGTGCTAATTTATTCATAATTGAATATTTTGATCGAATATATTGACAAAAGCGAAAATTGACTAATATTGCTCTATTATGTAACCAAAATTCTGTATGATAAAATATTATGTATATATTTACTTGCGTACGTTTCGTTGGTTTATATAAATAAAACTTCATTCCATTTCATAATAATTATTAAAAAAAATTAAAATTATAAAAGTTTAAAAAATCAATAAGGCCTTTTTTTATTTCTGTATAGATAGTTCTTAATAAGCGTCTTTTGCTGTAGGAGAGAGGGGACAAAAAAAAAATTTTAAAAAATCGTACTTTTCTTTCATTGGTTTAAGTTTTTTAATGTTTCAAGTACAGAAAATGCTTCTATTTAAAAGTTTGGAATGGACTTTTTACAATTAATTTTTAAATTTTCAATAGTTTTTCAACCAGTACATTAAAAAACCTATTTAGGTTTGATATTGGTTTTAAAGCACAAATTTCAACTCTATTTTTGCTATTTAGAAATCATTGTTCACGAAAATACTATTTAAGTGATGATTTCTAACTATTGTGACGTTTAATTAAAAAAACAAATTTATTTAGCACAAACTGATATATGTATTAAAGCACTTCAACATAGTGAACTATATCATCAAGTAGCAATTTTAATTAAGTATATTTTTAAACTTAACAAATGAAGAAAAGTACGATTTTTTAAAATTTTATTTTTTTTGTCCCCTCTCTCCTACAGCAAAGGACGCTTATTAAGAACTATAGTCTATACAGAATCAAAAAAGGCCTTATTTGATTTAAACTTTTATAATTTTAATTTTTTTTAATAATTATTATGAAATGGAATGAAGTTTTATTTATATAAACCAACGAAACGTACGCAAGTACATATATACATAATATTTTATCATACAGAATTTTGGTTACATAATAGAGCAATATTAGTCAATTTTCGCTTTCGTCAATTATTCGATCAAAATATTCAATTATGAATAAAGTAGCGCAAAGCAAGGGGTTAAATTGTTCGTGTAAAAATTGTAAAGCATTGATGCTTTGTTATTAAAAATACGACATAATAAAAAGAAGAAAAATACTGTATGTTAGGTTTTTCTAATAATCATGATATAAAAACTAAAAAAAAACAAACAGATTTTAAAGCTTTACCATGTTAGTTTATCAACCAATAATTTCCAATGTTACTTGCTTTCTTTTTTTATATTGTGTTTTATTTTAAAAGTTTCTTTTGCTTTAAAATATTGAAAAAAAAAACAAATAACGAATATTTTTGAATTGCAAAGGCATCAAAAACTTTTAAAATTTTGCATTCGATTTTTTTTGCTTGTAAATTTCTTACATAAACAGTAAATATCCGACACTTACATTACTAAATCCAGAAATATATATCATAAAAGTAAATGTAAATAAATATATGACCTTACATAGTGCTCAGACACGTTTACTACCCTAACCAGGTTGCGCCTTAAGTACGGCATTTGCGTGTTCTTATTGTACTTTCTTTTTGAAAAGGTGTTCTATTTAGAGCATGTAGTGGCCCCAGTTTGGGACATAAAGCCCCAATTAGGGCGCACTTTGTCTTCAATAGTTCTATTTAGGGTATGCCTTAAACAGGGAGTCCTTTTATTTCACTAGACAATTTAACAAGTTTAACTACAGACGAGTCATAATAACTTGAACCCCTTAGTTTCTTTTTTTACAAAATATAATAAGTTTTTCTGCACTCCTCTGAAGTTTTGACTGATTGCAACACTTATTAGTTTTTTTCATATTTACTGAGCGGTTTTTTCCTCTATTTTAGCCTTGTTTTATTTAACTTAATATATTTAAAAAAATATTACTGTACACTTTGTAATAAATTTTTCACTTACATATCTGTGCTCCCTTGTTGCTTTTTTTCAACCTCAAAATAAGT